>JASTWF010000348.1:140291-167791 GCA_030390025.1 Squalus acanthias
GGGTATATCAGAGAGTGTCACAGTGAGGTGTGTGGGGTATATCAGAGAGTGTTACAGTGAGGGGTGTGGGGTATATCAGAGTGTTACATAGATACATAGATACATAGAAGATAGGAGCAGGAGTAGGCCATCCGGCCCTTCGAGCCTGCTCCGCCATTTAATGAGATCATGGCTGATCCTTCAATTCAGTATCCCGTCCCCGCCTTCTCTCCGTAACCCTTAACCCCTTTTGCCTGTAGAAATATATCTAATTCCCTCTTAAATATATTTAATGAGCTGGCGTACACTGCCCTCTGTGGCAATGAGTTCCACAGGTTCACCACTCTCTGAGTGAAGAAATTCCCCCTCATTTCTGTCCTAAATGGTTTAGCCCTTATCCTTAAATTATGTCCTCTAGTTCTGTTCTCACCCGCCAAGGGAAACATTCCTTCTGCATCTAATCTGTCTAGACCTGTCAGAATTTTATACACTTCTATGAGGTCCCCTCTCAATCTTCTAAACTCCAGTGTGTACATCCCTAAACTACATAGTCTCTCCTCATAGGTCAATCCCGCCATTCCTGGTATCAGCCTGGTGAATCGCCGCTGCACCCCCTCCATGGCAAGAACATCTTTCCTCAGATGAGGCGACCAAAACTGTACACAGTACTCGAGGTGTGGTCTCACCAGTGCCCTGTACAGCTGCAGCAAGGTATCCCTGTTCCTGTATTCCAACCCTTTTGCTATGAAGGCCAGCATACCGTTTGCCTTCTTGACCGCCTGTTGCACCTGCATGCTCGCCTTCAGTGACTGGTGTACAAGAACACCCAGGTCTCTCTGTACTTCCCCCTCTCCCAATTTATTGCCATTTAAATAATAATTTGCCCTCCCGTTCCTGCACCCAAGGTGGATAACTTCGCACTTGTCCACATTATAGTGCATCTGCCATTTATCCGCCCAATCACCCAGTCTGTCCAAATCGCTCTGGAGCTTCCTGGTCTCCTCCTCTGAGCCCACCCCCCCTCCTAGTTTAGTGTCGTCTGCAAATTTGGAAATGCTGCATTCGACTCCCTGATCCAGGTCATTAATATAAATTGTGAACAGCTGGGGACCCAGGACAGATCCCTGTGGTACCCCACTTGTTACTGCCTGCCATTCAGAAAATGAGCCGTTTATTCCAACTCTCTGTTTTCTATCTGACAGCCAGTTCTCTATCCACGTCAATACTTTCCCCTTTATCCCATGAGCTTCAATTTTCCATGCTAATCTTTTATGTGGGACCTTATCGAAGGCCTTTTGGAAGTCCAGGTACACCACATCTACTGGCTCTCCCCCATCTATTTTACCAGTTACTCCCTCAAAAAATTCCAATAGATTAGTCAAGCACGATTTACCCTTTGTAAATCCATGTTGACTCTGTCCTATCCTGTCCCCATTTGCTAAGTGCTCGGCTATTTCATCCTTAATGATGGACTCCAGCATTTTGCCCACAACTGATGTAAGGCTTACAGGTCTGTAATTACCTGCTTTTTCCCTACCCCCCTTTTTG
This sequence comes from Squalus acanthias, assembly GCA_030390025.1. Classification (NCBI taxonomy): domain Eukaryota; kingdom Metazoa; phylum Chordata; class Chondrichthyes; order Squaliformes; family Squalidae; genus Squalus; species Squalus acanthias. Next base: position 141,819 of record JASTWF010000348.1, read on the forward strand.
AATAGTGGGGTAACGTTAGCTACCCTCCAATCCATGGGCACTGTTCCCGAGTCTAATGAATTCTGAAAAATCATGCTTAGTGCATCCGCTATCTCTAGGGCCACCTCCTTCAGTACCCTAGGATGCATGTTATCAGGCCCTGGGGATTTGTCCGCCTTCAATCCCTTTAGCTTCCTTAACACCATATCCTTAGAGATATTGATTTGCGTCAGTTCCTCCTTTGCCAATGTCCCTATTTTTCCCGATATCCCAGGGAGGTTTTTTGTGTCTTCCTTCGTAAAGACTGACCCAAAGTATGCATTTAGTTGGTCTGCCATTTCCTTATTTCCCATTATATATTCCCCCGTATCTGACTGCAATGGACCAACTTTGGTTTTCACCAGTCTTTTCCTCTTGATATACTTATAAAAGCTTTTGGAGTTAGTTTTTATATTTTCCGCCAGCTTGCTTTCGTAAGCTATTTTGCCCTTCTTGATTAAGCCCTTTGCCCTCCTTTGCTCTATCTTAAACTGTTCCCAATCTTCCGCTCTGGCGCGTTTTTTGGCTATTTTATACGCCCTATCTTTGGATTTTATGCTGTCTCTAATTTCCCCTGTTATCCACGGTTGAGTCACCTTTTTACAGTGTTACAGTGAGGTGTGTGAGGTATAACAGAATGTTACAGTGAGGGGTGTGGCGTATATCAGAGTGTTACAGTGAGGGGTGTGGGGTATATCAGAGAGTGTTACAGTGAGGGGTGTGGGGTATATCAGAGTGTTACAGTGAGGTGTGTGAGGTATAACAGAGTGTTACAGTGAGGGGTGTGGTGTATATCAGAGTGTTACAGTGAGGGGTGTGGGGTATATCAGAGTGTTACAGTGAGGGGTGTGGGGTTTTTCAGAGAGTGTTACAGTGAGGGGTGTGGGGTATATCAGAGTGATACAGTGAAGGGTGTGGGGTATATCAGAGAGTGTTACAGTGAGGATTGTGGGTTAAATCAGAGCGTGTTACGGTGAGCGGTGTGGGGTATATCAGGGAGTTACAGTGAGGGGTTTTGGGTATATCATATTGTTACAGTGAGGGGTGTGGGGTATATCAGAATGTTACAGTATGGGGTATATCAGAAAGTGTTACAGTGAGGGGTGTGGGGCATGTCAGAGAGTGTTGCAGTGAGGGGTGTGGGTTATTTCAGTGTCTTACAGTGAGGGGTGTGGGGTATATCAGAGTGTCACAGTGAGGGGTGTGGGGTATATCAGAGTGTTACAGTGAGGGTTGTGGGGTATATCAGAGACTGTTACAGTGAGGAGTGTGGGGTATATCAGAGAGTGTTACAGTGAGGAGTGTGGGGTATATCAGAGAGTGTTACATTGAGGGGTGTGGGGTTTATCAGATTGTTACAGTGAGGTGTGTGGGGTATATCAGTGTGTTACAGTTAGGGCTGTGGGGTATATCAGAGTGTGTTACAGTGAGCGGTGTGTGGTTTATCAGAGTGTTACAGTGAGGGGTGTGGGTTATCTCAGAGAGTGTTACAGTGAGGTGTGTGGGGTATAGTCGAGAGTGTTACAGTGAGGGGTGTGGGGTATATCAGTGTGTTACAGTGAGGGGTGTGGGGTATATCAGTGTGTTACAGTGAGGTGTGTGGGGTATATCAGAGTGTTACAGTGAGGGGTGTGGTGTATATCAGTGTGTTACAGTGAGGGGTTTGGGGTTTATTAGTGTGTTACAGTGAGGGGTGTGGGGTATAACAGAGAGTTACAGTGAGGGGTGTGGGGTATATCAGTGTGTTACAGTGAGTGGTGTGGGTTATATCAGAGTGTTACAGTGAGGGGTGTGGGGTATATCAGAGTGTTACAGTGAGGGGTGTGGGGTGTATCAGTGTGTTAAAGTGAGGGTTGTTGGGTATATCAGAGTGTTTTACAGTGTGGGGTGTGGGGTATATCAGAGTGTTACAGTGAGGGGTGTGGGGTATATCAGAGAGTGTTACAGTGAGGGGTGTGGGGTATATCAGAGTGTTACAGTGAGGGGTGTGGGGTATATCAGTGTGTTACAGAGAGGGGTGTGGGGTATAACAGAGTGTTACAGTGAGGGGTGTGGGTTATATCAGTGTGTTACAGTGACGGGTGTGGGGTATATCAGAGTGTTACAGTGAGGGGTGTGGGGTATATCAGAGAGAGTTATAGTGAGGGGTGTGGGGTATATTAGTGTGTTACAGTGAGGGGTGTGGGGTATATAAGAGTGTTACAGTTAAGGGTGTGGGGTATAACAGAGAGTTACAGTGAGGGGCCTGGGTTATATCAGTGTGTTACAGTGAGGGTTGTGGGGTATATCAGGGAGTTACAGTGAGGGATGTGGGGTAAATCAGATTGTTACAGTGAGGGGTGTGGGTTATATCAGTGTGTTACAGTGAGGGGAGTGGGGTATATCAGGGAGTTACAGTGAGGGATGTGGGGTAAATCAGATTGTTACAGTGAGGGGTGTGGGTTATATCAGTGTGTTACAGTGAGGGGTGTGGAGTATATCAGAGTGTTACAGTATGGGGTATATCAGAGAGTGTTACAGTGAGGGGTGTGGGTTATATCAGTGTGTTACAGTGAGGGGTGTGGGGAATATCAGAGAGAGTTACAGTGAGGGCTGTGGGGTATATTAGTATGTTACAGTGAGGGGTGTGGGGTATAACAGAGAGTTACAGTGAGGGGCCTGGGTTTTCTCAGTGTGTTACAGTGAGGGGTGTGGGGTATATGAGAGTGTTACAGTGAGGGGTGTGGGTAATATCAGTGTGTTACAGTGAGGGGTGTGGGGTATATCAGAGAGTGTTACAGTGAGGATTGTGGGTTAAATCAGAGCGTGTTACGGTGAGCGGTGTGGGGAATATCAGGGAGTTACAGTGAGGGGTGTTGGATATATCATATTGTTACAGTGAGGGGTGTGGGGTATATCAGAATGTTACAGTATGGGGTATATCAGAAAGTGTTACTGTGAGGGGTGTGGGGTATGTCAGAGAGTCTTGCAGTGAGGGGTGTTGGGTATATCAGAGTGTTACAGTGCGGGGTGTGGGGTATATCAGAGACTGTTACAGTTAGGAGTGTGGGGTATATCAGAGTGTTACAGTAAGGGTTGTGGGGTATATCAGAGACTGTTACAGTGAGGAGTGTGGGGTATATCAGAGAGTGTTACAGTGAGGGGTGTGGGGTATATCAGAGAGTGTTACAGTGAGGGGTGTGTGGTTTATCAGAGTGTTACAGTGAGGGGTGTGGGTTATCTCAGAGAGTGTTACAGTGAGGTGTGTGGGGTATAGCAGAGAGTGTTACAGTGAGGGGTGTGGGGTATATCAGTGTGTTACAGTGAGGGTTGTGGGGTATATCAGTGTGTTACAGTGAGGTTTTTGGGGTATATTAGTGTGTTACAGTGAGGGGTGTGGGGTATAACAGAGTGTTACAGTGAGGGGTGTGGGGTATATCAGAGTGTGTTACAGTGAGGATTGTGGGGTAAATCAGAGAGTGTTACAGTGAGGGGTGTGGGATATATCAGAGAGTTACAGTGAGGGGTGTGGCGTATATCAGAGTGTTACAGTGAGGGGTGTGCGTTATATCAGAGAGTGTTACAGTGAGCGGTGCTGGGTATAGCAGAGAGTGTTACAGTGACGGTTGTGGGGTGTATCAGTGTCTTACAGTGAGGGGTGTGCGGTATATCAGTGTGTTACAGTGAGGTGTGTGGGGTATATCAGAGTGTTACAGTGAGGGGTGTGGTGTATATCAGTGTGTTACAGTGAGGGGTGTGGGGTATATTAGTGTGTTACAGTGAGGGGTGTGGGGTATAACAGAGAGTTACAGTGAGGGTTGTGGGGTATATCAGTGTGTTACAGTGAGGGGTGTGGAGTATATCAGAGTGTTACAGTATGGGGTATATCAGAGAGTGTTACAGTGAGGGATGTGGGTTATATCAGTGTGTTACAGTGAGGGGTGTGGGGAATATCAGAGAGAGTTACAGTGAGGGGTGTGGGGTATATTAGTATGTTACAGTGAGGGGTGTGGGGTATAACAGAGAGTTACAGTGAGGGGCCTGGGTTTTCTCAGTGTGTTACAGTGAGGGGTGTGGGGTATATGAGAGTGTTACAGTGAGGGGTGTGGGTAATATCAGTGTGTTACAGTGAGGTGTGTGGGGTATATCAGAGTGTGTTACAGTGAGGGGTGTGGGGAATATCAGGGAGTTACAGTGAGGGGTGTTGGATATATCATATTGTTACAGTGAGGGGTGTGGGGTATATCAGAATGTTACAGTATGGGGTATATCAGAAAGTGTTGCAGTGAGGGGTGTGGCGTATATCAGAGTGTTACAGTGCGGGGTGTGGGGTATATCAGAGACTGTTACAGTTAGGAGTGTGAGGTATATCATAGTGTTACAGTAAGGGTTGTGGGGTATATCAGAGACTGTTACAGTGAGGAGTGTGGGGTATATCAGAGAGTGTTACAGTGAGGGGTGTGGGGTATATCAGAGAGTGTTACAGTGAGGGGTGTGTGGTTTGTCAGAGTGTTACAGTGAGGGGTGTGGGTTATCTCAGAGAGTGTTACAGTGAGGTGTGTGGGGTATAGCAGAGAGTGTTACAGTGAGGGGTGTGGGGTATATCAGTGTATTACAGTGAGGGTTGTGGGGTATATCAGTGTGTTACAGTGAGGTTTTTGGGGTATATTAGTGTGTTACAGTGAGGGGTGTGGGGTATAACAGAGTGTTACAGTGAGGGGTGTGGGGTATATCAGAGTGTGTTACAGTGAGGATTGTGGTGTAAATCAGAGAGTGTTACAGTGAGGGGTGTGGGATATATCAGAGAGTTACAGTGAGGGGTGTGGCGTATATCAGAGTGTTACAGTGAGGGGTGTGCGTTATATCAGAGAGTGTTACAGTGAGCGGTGCTGGGTATAGCAGAGAGTGTTACAGTGACGGTTGTGGGGTGTATCAGTGTCTTACAGTGAGGGGTGTGCGGTATATCAGTGTGTTACAGTGAGGTGTGTGGGGTATATCAGAGTGTTACAGTGAGGGGTGTGGTGTATATCAGTGTGTTACAGTGAGGGGTGTGGGGTATATTAGTGTGTTACAGTGAGGGGTGTGGGGTGTAACAGAGAGTTACAGTGAGGGGTGTGGGGTATATCAGTGTGTTACAGTGAGTGGTGTGGGTTATATCAGAGTGTTACAGTGAGGGGTGTGGGGTATATCAGAGTGTTACAGTGAGGGGTGTGGGGTATATCAGAGTGTTACAGTGAGGGGTGTGGGGTATATCAGAGGGAGTTCCAGTGAGGGGTGTGGGGTATATCAGAGTGTGTTACAGTGAGGGGTGAGGAGTATATCAGAGTGTTACAGTGAGGGGTGTGGGTATATCAGAGTGTTACAGTGAGGGGTGTGTGGTATATCAGAGAGTGTTACAGTGAGGGCCGTGGGGTATATCAGAGTGTTACAGTGAGGGGTGTGGGGTATATCAGAGTGTTACAGTGAGTGTGTGCGTTATAACAGAGAGTTAAAGTGAGGGGCCTGGGTTATATCAGTGTTTTACAGTGAGGGGTGTGGGTTATATCAGTGTGTTACAGTGAGGGGTGTGGGGTATATCAGAGTGTGTTACAGTGAGTGGTGTGGGAAATACCAGTGAGTGTTACAGTGAGGGGTGTGGAGTCTATCAGAGTGTTACAGTGAGGGGTGTGGGGTATATCAGAGAGTGTTACAGTGAGGGGTGAGGGGTATATGAGAGTGTTACAGTGAGGGGTGTGTGGTATATCAGAGTGTTACAGTGAGGACTGTGAGGTATGTCAGTGTTACAGTGAGGGGTGTGGGGTATATCAGAGTGTTACAGTGAGGGGTGAGGGGTATATCAGAGTGTTACAGTGAGGGGTGTGGGGTATATCAGAGTGTTACAGTGAGGGGTGTGGGGTATATCAGAGAGTGTTACAGTGAGGGCTGTGGGGTATATCAGAGAGTGTTACAGTGAGGGGTGTGGGGTATATCAGAGAGTGTTACAGTGAGTGGAGTGGGGTATATCAGAGTGTTACAGTGAGGGGTGTGGAGTATATCAGAGTGTTACAGTGAGGAGTGTGGGGTATATCAGAGAGTGTTACAGTGAGGGGTGTGGGGTATATCAGAGTATTACAGTGAGGTGTGTGGGGTATATCAGAGTGTTACAGTGAGGGGTGTGGGGTATATCAGTGTGTTACAGTGAGGGGTGTGGGGTATATCAGAGTGTTACAGTGAGGGGTGTGGGATATATCAGAGTGTGTTACAGTGAGGGGTGTGGGGTATATCAGTGTGTTACAGTGAGGGGTGTGAGGTATATCAGAGTGTTACAGTGAGGGGTGTGGGCTATATGAGAGAGAGTTACAGTGAGGGGTGTGGGTATATTAGTGTATTACAGTGAGGGGTGTGGGGTATAACAGAGAGTTACAGTGAGGGGCCTGGGTTATATCAGTGTGTTACAGTGAGGGGTGTGGGTTATATCAGTGTGTTACCGTGAGGGGTGTGGGGTATATCAGAGTGTTACAGTGAGGGGTGTGGGGTATATCAGAGCGTGTTACAGTGAGGGGTGTGGGGTATATCAGAGTGTTACAGTGAGGGGTGTGGGGTATATCAGACTGTTACAGTGAGGGGCATGGGTTATATCAGAGAGTGTTACAGTGAGGGGTGTGGGGTATATCAGAGTTTTAAAGTGAGGGGTGTGGGGTATATCAGAGTGTTACAGTGAGGGGTGTGGGGTATATCAGAGTGTTACAGTGAGGGGTGAGGGCTATATCAGAGTGTTACAGTGAGGGGTGTGGGGTATATCAGAGTGTTACAGTGAGGGGTGTGGGGTATATCAGAGCGTGTTACAGTGAGGGTTGTGGGGTATATCAGAGTGTTACAGTGAGGGGTGTGTGTTATATCAGTGTGTTACCGTGAGGGGTGTGGGGTATATCAGAGTGTTACAGTGAGGGGTGTGGGGTATATCAGAGCGTGTTACAGTGAGGGTTGTGGGGTATATCAGAGTGTTACAGTGAGGGGTGTGGGGTATATCAGAGCGTGTTACAGTGAGGGTTGTGGGGTTTTTCAGAGTGTTACAGTGAGGGGTGTGGGGTAAAGCAGACTGTTACAGTGAGGGGCATGGGTTATATCAGAGAGTGTTACAGTGAGGGGTGTGGGGTATATCAGAGTGTTACAATGATGGGTGTGGGATATATCAGACTGTTACAGTGAGGGGTGTGGGGTATATCAGAGTGTTACAGTGAGGGGTGTGGGGTATATCAGAGTGTTACAGTGAGGGTTGTGGCGTATATCAGAGTGTTACAGTGAGGGGTGTGGGGTATATCAGAGTGTTACAGTGATGGGTGTGAGGTGTATCAGAGAGTGTTACAGTGAGGGGTGTGGGGTATATCAGAGTGTTACAGTGAGGGGTGTGGAGTATATGAGAGAGTGTTACAGTGAGGCATGTCGGGTATATCAGAGTGTGTTACAGTAGGGGTGTGGGGTATATCAGAGAGTGTTACAGTGAGGGGTGTGGGTTTTATCAGTGTGTTACAGTGAGGGGTGTGGGTTATATCAGTGTGTTACAGTGAGGGATGTGGGGTATATCAGTGTGTTACAGTGAGGGGTGTGGGGTATATCAGAGAGTGTTACAGTGAGGGGTGTGGGGTATATCAGAGAGTGTTACAGTGAGGGGTGTCGGGTATATCAGAGAGTGTTACAGTGAGGGGTGTGGGGTATATCAGTGTTACAGTGAGGGGTGTCGGGTATATCAGAGAGTGTTACAGTGAGGGGTGTGGGGTATATCAGAGTGTTACAATGAGGGGTGTGGGGTATATCAGTGTGTTACAGTGAGGGGTGTGGGGTATATCAGAGTGTTACAGTGAGGGATGTGGGGTATATCAGTGTGTTACAGTGAGGGGTGTGGGGTATATCAGAGAGTGTTACAGTGAGGGGTGTCGGGTATATCAGTGTTGCAGTGAGGTGTGTGGGGTATATCAGTGTTACAGTGAGGGGTGTCGGGTATATCAGAGTGTTACAGTGAGGGGTGTGGGGTATATCAGTGTGTTACAGTGAGGGATGTGGGGTATATCCGAGTGTTACAGTGAGGGGTGTGGGGTATATCAGTGTGTTACAGTGAGGGATGTGGGGTATATCAGTGTGTTACAGTGAGGGGTGTGGGGTATATCAGAGAGTGTTACAGTGAGGGGTGTCGGGTATATCAGTGTTGCAGTGAGGTGTGTGGGGTATATCAGTGTTACAGTGAGGGGTGTCGGGTATATCAGTGTGTTACAGTGAGGGATGTGGGGTATATCAGTGTGTTACAGTGAGGGGGGTCGGGTATATCAGAGTATTAGAGTGAAGCGCAGACATGTGTAGCTCTTTGATATGATGACGGTCTCTGATTCCGCCCGCTGTGTGCTTCTCGGCCCACCCTGCTGTCGCTGTTGCCATGTCCTTGTATCAAGGTTGATGCATTGTACACAGGCTGTTGCTTTTCCTGATACTGACAGCTGTCAGGAACTGCACTCAACCACTATCCGAACCGTAGGTGTGCATTCCGTCCCGTCGCCTGATGTCTTCCATCCCAGAATTTCCCGCTCCGTCGGAAGTCCTTACTTGCGGTCGTTACAACAACAACAACAACAACGTTCGTTTATATAGCACCTTTAATGTCGTAAAATGTGAGCTTCACAGTAGAAAATGATCAGACACAACTCGACACCGAGCCACTTAAGGAGATGTTAGGACAGGATATCAAAAGCCTGGTCAAAGAGGCAGGTTTTAAGGAGCGTCTGAAAGGAGGAGGAGAGAGGCGGAGAGGTTTAGGGAGGGAATTCCAGAGCTTGGGGCCCAGGCAGCTGAAGTCACGGCCACCAATGGTGGGCCGATTAAAATCGGGGGATGGACAAGAGGCCAGAATTGGAGGAGCGCAGAGATCTGGGAGGGTCAGAGGTCTGTCGGAGGTCACAGAGACAGGGAGGGGCGAGGCCGTGGAGGGATTTGAACACGAGGATGAGAATGTTACAATCGAGGCGTTGCCGGACTGGCAGCCAATGTAGGTCAGCGAGCACAGGGGGTGATGGCTGAACGCTGGAGTTACCGATCGACCGATGGCGGGTGGGCGTTCATCCCCTCTTGCGATCCCTGTTCACGTGATTTTCGGGCTCACGTCGACAGGGAGGGGAGGAGTCCAACAGTGCTGAGGGAGGAGAGGAGTCCCACAGTGCTGAGTGAGGGGAGGAGTCGCACAGTGCTGAGGGAGGGGAGGAGTCCCACAGTGCTGAGGGAGGGGAGGAGTCCCACAGTGCTGAGGGAGGGGAGGAGTCCCACAGTGCTGAGGGAGGGGAGGAGTCCCACAGTGCTGAGGGAGAGGAGACTGAGGGAGGGGAGGAGTCCCACAGTGCTGAGGGAGGGGAGGAGACCCACAGTGCTGAGGGAGGGGAGACTGAGGGAGGGGAGGAGTCCCACAGTGCTGAGTGAGGGGAGAGTGAGGGAGGGGAGGAGTCCCACAGTGCTGAGGGAGGGGAGGCTGAGGGGAGGAGTCCCACAGTGCTGAGGGAGGGGAGACTGAGGGAGGGGAGGAGTCCCACAGTGCTGAGGGAGGGGAGACTGAGGGAGGGGAGGAGTCGCACAGTGCTGAGGGAGGGGAGACTGAGGGAGGGGAGGAGTCCCACAGTGCTGAGGGAGGGGAGACTGAGGGAGGGGAGGAGTCCCACAGTGTTGAGGGAGGGGAGTCTGAGGGAGGGGAGGAGTCACACAGTGCTGAGGGAGGGGAGGAGTCCCACAGTGCTGAGGGAGGGGAGACTGAGGGAGGGGAGGAGTCCCACAGTGCTGAGGGAGGGGAGACTGAGGGAGGGGAGGAGTCCCACAGTGCTGAGGGAGGGGAGACTGAGGGAGGGGAGGAGTCCCACAGTGCTGAGGGAGGGGAGGAGTCCCACAGTGCTGAGGGAGGGGAGACTGAGGGAGGGGAGGAGTCCCACAGTGCTGAGGGAGGGAAGACTGAGGGAGGGGAGGAGTCCCACAGTGCTGAGGGAGGGGAGACTGAGGGAGGGGAGGAGTCCCACAGTGCTGAGGGAGGGGAGGAGTCCCACAGTGCTGAGGGTGGGGAGACTGAGGGAGGGGAGGAGTCCCACAGTGCTGAGGGAGGGGAGGAGTCCCACAGTGCTGAGGGTGGGGAGACTGAGGGAGGGGAGGAGTCCCACAGTGCTGAGGGTGGGGAGGCTGTGGGAGGGGAGGAGCCCACAGTGCTGAGGTAGAGGGAGAGTGAGGGAGGGGAGGAGACCCACAGTGCTGAGGTAGAGGGAGAGTGAGGGAGGGGAGGAGTCCCACAGTGCTGAGGGAGGGGAGACTGAGGGAGGGGAGGAGTCCCACAGGGCTGAGGGAGGGGAGGAGTCCCACAGTGCTGAGGGAGGGGAGACTGAGGGAGGGGAGGAGTCCCACAGTGCTGAGGGAGGGGAGACTGAGGGAGGGGAGGAGTCCCACAGTGCTGAGGGAGGGGAGGAGTCCCACAGTGCTGAGGGAGGGGAGGAGTCCCACAGTGCTGAGGGAGGGGAGGAGTCCCACAGTGCTGAGGGAGGGGAGGAGTCCCACAGTGCTGAGGGAGGGGAGACTGTGGGAGGGGAGGAGTCCCACAGTGCTGGGGGAGGGGAGACTGAGGGAGGGGAGGAGTCCCACAGTGCTGAGGGAGGGGAGACTGAGGGAGGGGAGGAGTCCCACAGTGCTGAGGGAGGGGAGACTGTGGGAGGGGAGGAGTCCCACAGTGCTGGGGGAGGGGAGACTGAGGGAGGGGAGGAGTCCCACAGTGCTGAGGGCGAGGGAGAGTGAGGAGGGAGGGTGAGTATTCCGGGGGATTTGGAGGGACATGCATGAGAAGGTGCAGAGGAGCACTGGTGAAGAATAGGATCGAGAAGAGAGAGGGAGAGAGAGGCTGGGCTCAGAGACATGACGCTCCTGGCTTTAGGGCCCTTTCAGTCACGTGTTGACTGCAGGCATCCTCCAAGGTCTTTCACATTGGTGTGTAAATGCCATTTGTCACACAACAGTGCTCGAGTGGGTTCAGGGCATCACGAGCGATGAAGACAAGGAGAGGACATCTGTCTCTATAGAGCCGGTGTGTCATTTCCAAGGAAATCTATTATTGTTAGGGATCCTTCATTTTTCAGAGGACTTAGTGAAGTTCAATCGCCATGGAAACTGTTGTGTGCGGCCTATTCAGCGTTGCCTTGAAATGTGTTGGCTTATCCCCCTCCTTGTCCCCCTCCTCCTTCTCCGCCTTACCGAACCAATAGAACAAGATGGAGAATCATTGATTGTCAACCGTGACAAGGCCCCAGGCCCCACAGCCAAGGACACCCGCCATGCTCGTGAAGACCGGGAGAGGGGATCAGTTAAAGAGTGGTGTTTAGGTGAGGCCCAGTTTGGTTAAGAAAGAAAAGGAGAGAAAGAGAGAGAGAAAGAAAGAGAGAGAGAAAAGTGAGAAAGAAAGAATAGAGAGAAAGAAAGAAATAAAGGAAATAGAGAAAGAAAGAAAGGAAAGAGAAAGAGAGAAAGAGAAAGAAAGAGAGAAAGAAAGAAATAAAGGAAATAGAGAAAGAAAGAGAGAGAAAGAAAGAAATAAAGGAAATAGAGAGAGAAAGAGAGAGAAAGAAAGAAAGAGAGAAAGAAAGGAAAGAGAGAGAGAGAGAGAGAAAGAGAGAAAGAAAGAAAACAGAGAGAGAAAGAGAGAGAGAAAGAAAGAAAGGAAAGAGAGAGAGAGAAAGAGAGAGAGAAAGAAAGAAAGAAAGGAAAGAGAGAGAGAAAGAGAGAGAAAGAAAGAAAGAGAGAAAGAAAGGAAAGAGAGAGAGAGAGAGAAAGAGAGAAAGAAAGAAAACAGAGAGAGAAAGAGAGAGAGAAAGAAAGAAAGGAAAGAGAGAGAGAGAAAGAGAGAGAGAAAGAAAGAAAGAAAGGAAAGAGAGAGAGAAAGAGAGAGAAAGAAAGAAAGAGAGAAAGAAAGGAAAGAGAGAGAGAGAGAGAGAAAGAGAGAAAGAAAGAAAACAGAGAGAGAGAAAGAGAGAAAGAAAGAAAGGAAAGAGAGAGAGAAAGAGAGAGAGAGAAAGAGAGAGAGAAAGAGAGAGAAAGAGAGAAAGAAAGGAAAGAGAGAGAGAAAGAGAGAAAGAGAGAGAGAAAGAGAGAAAGAAAGAAAGGAAAGAGAGAGAGAGAAAGAGAGAGAGAAAGAGAGAAAGAAAGAAAGGAAAGAGAGAGAGAAAGAGAGAGAGAGAAAGAGAGAGAGAAAGAGAGAGAAAGAGAGAAAGAAAGGAAAGAGAGAGAGAAAGAGAGAAAGAGAGAGAGAAAGAGAAAGAGAGAGAAAGAGAGAAAGAAAGAAAGGAAAGAGAGAGAAAGAAAAGAAAGAGAGAAAGAAAAGAAAGAGAGCAAAAGAAAGAAAGAGAGAAAGAGAGAGAGAGAGAAGAGAGAAAGAAAGAAAGGAAAGAGAGAGAAAGAAAAGAAAGAGAGCGAAAGAAAGAAAGAGAGAAAGAGAGAGAGAAAGAGAAAGAGAGAGAAAGAGAGAAAGAAAGAAAGGAAAGAGAGAGAAAGAAAAGAAAGAGAGAGAAAGAAAAGAAAGAGAGCGAAAGAAAGAAAGAAAGAGAGAAAGAAAGAAACAAATAAAGAAGGAAAGAAAGAAAGATAGAAAGAAAGAGAGAAAGAAATAAATAAAGGAAAGAGAGAGAAAGAGAGAGAGAAAGAAAGGAAAGAAAGAGAGAGAGAAAGAAAGGAAAGAAAGAGAGAAAGAAAAAAGAGAGAGAAAGAAAAGAAAGAGAGAGAGAAAGGAAAGAGAGAAAGAAAGAAAGGAAAGAAAGAGAGAGAGAAAGAAAGAAAGAGGGAGAGAAAGAGAGAGAGAAAGAAGGAAAGAAAGAGAGAGAGAGAAAGAAAGAGAGAACGAAAGAAAGAGAGAGAAAGAAAAGAAAGAGAGAGAAAGAAAGAAAGGAAAGAGAGAGAGAGAGAGAAAGAGAGAGAGAGAAAGAGAAAGAAAGAATTAATTACATTTCTACAGCGCCATACGCACCCTTAGGGCTGGATTTTGTCTTGGGGTCGGGTTGGGGTCGTGTCATCCGCATTTCGTGTTTCCCCCCCGACTCCAGATTAATGTGGATGAATGATGCAATTTTCACTTAATTGGGCAATTGAGTTCCAGCATGTGGGAACCCATGAACTAATTAGTGTTTTCAGTCTGAAAGTCGCCTCTGATGATGTCATCATTGCTGACTGCCTGGTCTAAGAGACTGTCTGGCTGTTGGTGAGAGAGGACGTGCCTGGCTTTTGATGTGAGTGGACCTGGATGCAAAATGTGGAGAGAGAGAGAGAGAGAGAGAATGAGAGAATTTTTTTCCATCCAAGTCCTCTCACAGCAAAGGTCAGGCAGTCTCTGAAGACATTCAATGCAGCAGCATCAGAGGCGACTTTCAGACCTAATACTACTACTACCTTCATCACATCTCCGCTGTAATAGTGGACCTGCAGCTGATGGTCAGCTGTCCACTTGTGCTCCCGCCAGGTTTCACTGGCGTGTTTCACATCAGGTGTACTTCACGTCGGAAAAGGGTTAAACTAGCTTAAACGTTTCAAAATGGCATTACAGAGCCAATTTAGGGCTTGTTAAGGGCTTTAATGGCCTCTCCCGTGAGGTGTGATAAAGGGCAGTTAGAAAGATTAACTGTAATCATCTGGCAGTGTTCTCTGACTATATATGCTGTGCCTATACGCATCTCTTCACTTCACCTGACGAAGGAGCAGCCGCTCCGAAAGCTTGTGATTTCAAATAAAGCTGTTGGACTATAACCTGGTGTTGTGCGACTTCTCACATTTGTCTTCCTCAGAGGGCGGTGGAAGCGGAGTCTATGAATATTTTGAAGGCAGAGGTAGATAGATTCTTGATAAGCAAGGGGGTGAAAGGTTATCGGGGGTAGGCGGGAATGTGGAGTAATCAGATCAGCCATGATCTTACTGAATGGCGGAGCAGGCTTGAGGGGCCGAGTGGCCTACTGCTGCTCCTGATTCATAGGTTCGTATTGGATTTATTAATGACTATCTTACATTTACGGCCCCTAGTTTTGGACTCCCCCACAAGTGGAAACACTTTCTCTACGTCTACCCTATCGAACCTCTTTCATAATCTTAAATGTCAGGTTACCCCCTCAGTCTTCCCTTTTCTAGAGAAAAGAGCCCCAGTCTGGTTCAGTCTTTCCTGATGGGTACAACCTCTCAGTTCTGGTGCCATCCTTGTGAATCCTTTTTCCAGTGCCTCCTTGATAAGGTCCCGCATGGCAGACCGGTCACGAAAGTAAAAGCCCATGGGATCCAGGGCAAAGTGGCAAGTTGGATCCAAAATTGGCTCGGAGGCAGGGAGCAAAGGTCGAAGGCTGTTTCCAGTGGGGTTCCGCAGGGCTCAGTACTGGGTGCTTTGCTTTTTGTGGTCTATATCAACGATTTGGACTTGAATGTCGGAAGTTTGATTAAGAAGTTTGCAGATGATACTAACATAGGCCGTGTGGTTGCGAAATGAAGAAGGAAGCTGCAGACTGCAGGAAGATATCAATGGACTGGTCTGGTGGGCAGAACAGTGGCAAATGGAATTCAATCCGGAGAAGTGTGAGCTAATGCATTTGGGGAGGGCTAACAAGGCAAGGGAATACACAATAAATGGTAGGTCACTGAGAAGTGCAGAGGATCAGAGGAACCTTGGAGTACATGTCCACAGATCCCTGAAGGTAGCAGGCCAGGTAGATAAGGCGGTTAAGAAGGCATACGGGATACTTGCCTTTATTAGCTGAGGCATAGAATATAAGAGCAGGGGGGGTTATGCTTGAACTGTATAAAACACTAGTTAGGCCTCAGCTAGAATACTGCGTGCAGTTCTGGTCACCACATTACAGGAAGAATGTGATTGCACTAGAGAGGGTGCAGAGGAGATTTACGAGGATGTTGCTTGGGCTGGAGAATTTTAGCTATGAGGAAAGATTGGATAGGTTGGGGTTGTTTTCTTTGGAACAGAGGAGGCTGAGGGGAGACCAAATTGAGGTGTATAAAATTATGAGGGGCCTAGATAGAGTGGACAGGAAGGACCTATTTCCCTTAGCAGAAGGGTCAATAACCAGGGGGCAAAGATTTAAAGTAATTGGTAGGAGGTTTAGAGGGGAGTTGAGGGGAAATGTTTTCGCCCAGAGGGTGGTGGGGGTCTGGAACTCACTGCCTGAAAGGGTGGTAGAGGCAGAAACCCTCATCGCATTTAAAAAGTACTTGGATATGCACTTGAAGTGCCGTAACCTCCAGGGCTACGGACCAAGAGCTGGG
Organism: Squalus acanthias; assembly: GCA_030390025.1. NCBI lineage: Eukaryota > Metazoa > Chordata > Chondrichthyes > Squaliformes > Squalidae > Squalus > Squalus acanthias. Next base: position 157,098 of record JASTWF010000348.1, read on the forward strand.
AAGTGGGATTAGGCTGGAGAGCTCTTTGTCGGCCGGCACAGACGTGATGGGCCGAATGGCCTCCTTCCGTGCTGTAAACCTCTCTGGTTCGATGATTCCATATCCTTCTTGTAATATGGAGACCAGAACTGTCCACAGTACTCCAAGTGCGGTCTAACCACGGTTCGATACAGGTTTAACACAGCATAAGATGTGATGGAGAAAGATAAAGAGAGAGAGGATCGAAAAGATTAATTCTGAAGAGGAAGGGAGGAGAGGAATGTGTGTGGGAGGAGTGTGTGCACCATCAAGCAATTCTCTATTTTTCTTCTATGTCATCAAAGAAAGACATACAAGGAGAGACAGACAAAGATATTAAGGGGAACAGATAGGGTAGATAGAGAGAAACTATTTCCGCTGGTTGGGGATTCTAGGACTCAGGGGTATAGTCTAAAAATTAGAGCCGGACCTTTCAGGAGTGAAGTTAGGAAACACTTCTACACACAAAGGGTGGTAGAAGTTTGAAACTCTCTTCCGCAAACAGCAGTTGGTGCTAGATCAATTGTTAATTTTAAATCGGAGCTTGATAGCTTTCTGTTAACCAAAGGTATCAAGGGACATGGGCCAAAGGTCGCAGATCAACCATGAATGGCTGAACAGGCTCGAGGGGCTGAATGGCCTCCTCCTTGTACCTATGTTCCTAGAAATACAAACAGAGAGCTTGAGACACACACACACACACACAGCAGACAATGAGAGACAGAGAGAGAGAGAGGGAGAGAGAGAGACAGAGAAAGAGACAGGGAGAGAGACAGAGATAGATGAAGATAGTGGGAGAGAGAGAAAGGGAGAAAGACAGAGTGTGAAAGACAGAATCATAGAATCATAGAATGGTTACAGCACAGAAGGAGGCCATTCGGCCCGTCGAGCCCGTGCCGGCTCTCTGCAAGAGCACCTCAGCTAGTCCCACTCCCCCTGCCCTTTCCCCGTAGCCCTGCAAATTATTTTCCTTCAGGTACTTATCCAATTCCCTTTTGAAAGCCATGATTGAGTCTGCCTCCACCATCCTTTCAGGCAGTGCATTCCAGATCCTAACCACTTATGCGTAAAAAAGTTTTTCCTCATGTCGTCTTTGGTTCTTCTGCCAATCACCTTAAATCTGTGTCCTCTGGTTCTCGACCCTTCCGCCAATGGGAACAGTTTCTCTCTATCTACTCTGCCCAGACCCCTCATGATTTTGAACACCTCTATCAAATCTCCTCTCAACCTTCTCTGCTCGAAGGAGAACAACCCCAGCTTCTCCAGTCTATCCACGTAACTGAAGTCCCTCATCCCTGGAATCATTCTTGTAAATCTTTTCTGCACCCTCTCTAAGGCCTTCACATCCTTCCTAAAGTGCGGTGCCCAGAATTGGACACAATACTCCAGTTGAGGCCGAACCAGTGTTTTATAAAGGTTCATCATAACTTCCTTGCTTTTGTACTCTAGGCCTCTATTTATGAAGCCCAGGATCCCGTATGCTTTTTTAACCACTTTCTCAACCTGCCCTGCCACCTTCAACGATTTGTGCACATGTACCCCTAGGTCTCTCTGTTCCTGCACCCACTTTAGGATTGTACCATTTAGTTTATATTTCCTCTCCTCATTCTTCCTACCAAAATGTATCACTTCACACTTTTCAGCGTTAAATTTCATCTGCCACGTGTCCGCCCATTTCACCAGCCTGTCTATGTCCTCTTGAAATCTATCACTCTCCTCCTCACTGTTCACTATACTTCCAAGTTTTGTGTCATCTGCAAATTTTGAAATTGTGCCCTGTACACCTACATCCAAGTCATTAATATATATCAAGAAAAGCAGTGGTCCGAATACCGACCCCTGGGGAACACCACTGTATACCTTCCTCCAGTCCGAAAAACAACCGTTCACCACTACTCTCAGTTTCCTGTCACTTAGCCAATTCCGTATCCATGCTGCCACCGTCCCTTTTATTCCATGGGCTTCAACTTTGCTGGCAAGCCTATTATGTGGCACTTTGTCGAACGCCTTTTGGAAATCTATGTACACCACATCAACCGCATTGCCCTCATCAACCCTCTCTGTTACCTCATCAAAAAACTCAATCAAGTTGGTTAAACACGATTTGCCTTTAACAAATCCGTGCTGGCTTTCCTTAATTAATCCACAAATGTCCGAGTGACTGTTAATATTGTCCCTGATTATTGTTTCTAAAAGATTCCCCACTACCGAGGTTAAACTCACTGGCCTGTAGCTGCTGGGTTTATCTTTACACTCTTTTTTGAACAAGGGTGTAACATTTGCAATTCTCCAGTCCTCTGGCACCACCCCCGTATCTAAGGAGTATTGGAAGATTATGGCCAGTACCTCCGCAATTTCTTCCTTCACTTCCCTCAATGTCTTAGGATGCATCCCATCCGGTCCTGGTGACTTAACTACTTTAAGTACAGCCAGCCTTTCTAGTACCTCCTCCTTATCAATTTTTATCCCACCCAGTATCTGCTCTACCTCATCCTTCACTATGTCTATGACAGTATCCTCTTCCTTGGTGAAGACAGATGCAAAGTACTCATTTAGTACCTCAGCCATACCCTCTGCCTCCATGCGTAGGTCTCCTTTTTGGTCCCTAATCGGCCCCACCCCTCCTCTTACTACCTGATGTAAGAAAACTACTAGGCACTTGGTCTAAGCATTAAACAAAGCTTTAATCAACTGTTTTTCAACATGGAGATCTAGTTGTGTCCTTCACTAGTACCTGTTGAGGAATGTCCTAAGCAAGCTGGGCCCATGCCCGAGTATTTATACTCTCCTGGACAGCGCCACCATCAGGCCGCCCAGTATTACTTCATACATGAATGACAAGATTCAGGTCACTACCCGTTTACTATTTATATGCCTATAGGAGACTTTTGGATTACCTTTTATGTTAGCTGCCATTCTATTCTCATACCCTCTCTTCGCCCCTCTTATTTACTTTTTCACTTCTCCTCTGAACTTTCTATATTTAGCCTGATTCTCAGATGTATTCTCGACCTGACATCTGTCATACGCGCTCTTTTTCTGCTTCATCTTACTCTCTAACTCTTTCGTCATCCAGGGAGCTCTGACTTTAGTTGCCTTACCTTTCCCCCTCGTGGGAATGTACCTCGACTGTATCTGAACCATCTCCTCTTTAAAGGCAGCCCATTGTTCCACCACAGTTTTGCCTGCCAATCTTCGATTCCAATTTACCCGGGCCAGATTCGTTCTCACCCCACTGAAATTGGCCTTCCCCCAGTTAAGTATTTTTACTCTAGATTGCTCCCTGTCCTTTTCCATAGCTAATCTAAACCTTATGATATTATGCTCACTGTTCCCTAAATGTTCCCCTACTGACACTTGCTCCACTTGACCTATCTCATTCCCCAGAACCAGATCCAGCAATGCCTCCTTCCTTGTTGGGCCGGAAACATACCGATCAAGAAAGTTCTCCTGAAGACACTTCAGAAATTCTTCCCCCTCTCTGCCCTTTACACTATTACTATCCCAGTCTATATTAGGTTAGTTGAAGTCTCCCATTATCACTACTCTATAGTACTTGCACCTCTCTGTAATTTCTCTGCAAATTTGCTCCTCCATATTTTTCCCACTAGTTGGTGGCCTATAGAATACACCTAGTAGTGTAATGGCACCTCTATTATTTCTTAACTCTAGCCATATAGATTCTGTCCTTGACCCCTCCAGGACATCCTCTCTCTCCAGCACTGTAACATTCTCCTTAACCAGTACTGCCACACCACCTCCGATCTTTCCTTCCCGATCTTTCCTGATATACCTTATATCCAAGAATATTTAATACCTAATCCTTTGCTCCCTCTACACTGTCCCAACAACAATTAAGAAGACTTTAAAGATTTCTCGAGAATCTTGATGTTAATTGAAGCAGAAATGAGAACAGTTCCTCGGTTCAATTATGCAATGAATAGGTTAAGTCAGAAAGATTTACTCACCACTTCTAGATACATTCTCTCCATCAGGGACCTCCTTTTAAAGAGGGAGTCTCTCCGTCAGGGACCTCCTTTTAAAGAGGGAGTCTCTCCGTCAGGGACCCCTTTTAAAGAGGGAGTCTCTCCATCAGGGACCCCTATTAAAGAGGGAGTCTCTCCATCAGGGACCCCTTTTAAAGAGGGAGTCTCTCCATCAGGGACCCCTATTAAAGAGGGAATCTCTCCATCAGGGACCCCTTTTAAAGAGGGAGTCTCTCCATCAGGGACCCCTTTTAAAGAGGGAGTCTCTCCATCAGGGACCACCTTTTAAAGAGGGAGTCTCTCCATCAGAGACCCCTTTTAAAGAGGGAGTCTCTCCATCAGGGACCCCTCTTAAAGAGGGAGTCTCTCCATCAGGGACCCCTTTTAAAGAGGAAGTCTCTCCACCGGGACCCCTTTTAAAGAGGGAGTCTCTCCATCAGGGACCCCATTTACAGGGACCCCTTTTAAAGAGGGAGTCTCTCCATCAGGGACCCCTTTTAAAGAGGGAGTCTCTCCATCAGGGACCCCTTTTAAACAGGGAGTCTCTCCATCAGGGACCTCTTTTAAAGAGGGAGTCTCTCCATCAGGACCCCTTTTAAAGAGGGAGTCTCTCCATCAGGGACCCCTTTTAAAGAGGGAGTCTCTCCATCAGGGACCCCTTTTAAAGAGGGAGTCTCTCCGTCAGGGACCCCTTTTAAACAGGGAGTCTCTCCATCAGGGACCTCTTTTAAAGAGGGAGTCTCTCCATCAGGACCCCTTTTAACATAAGAACATAAGAACATAAGAAATAGGAGCAGGAGTAGGCCAATCGGCCCCTCGAGCCTGCTCCGCCATTCAATAAGATCATGGCTGATCTGATCCTAACCGCCAATCTACAATCTATCACAGAACCATCTCATGCATCTAACAGAATTGCACACACGAAATAGGAGCAGAATCAGGCTACACAGTCCCTGGGCCCGCTCCACTAACCACAGGGCCATGACCGATCCGAACCTAGACTCATGTCCAAATTCCTGCCCGCTCCCCGTAACCCTTAATGCCCTTTACTTCTAGGAAACTGTCTATTTCTGTTTTAAATTTAATTAATGTTGTAGCTTCTACAGCTTTTTGTGGCAGCATATTCCATGGACCTACCACCCTCTGAGTGAAGTAGTTCCTCCTCATCTCAGTTTTGAAGTAGTTCCTCCTCATCTCAGTTTTAAAGAGGGAGTCTCTCCATCAGGGACCCCCTTTTAAAGAGGGAGTCTCTCCATCAGGGACCCCCTTTTAAAGAGGGAGTCTCTCCATCAGGGACCCCCTTTTAAAGAGGGAGTCTCTCCATCAGGGACCTCTTATGAAGAGTATTTAATCTTGACCCATGGCAGATTTTCAGTCATAAAATCAACAGAGAACGCAGGGTGTAAAATATTTTGTCACATTTATTTAGTATTCTCTCTAAGTCTATGGTTGTAAAGCGGATACAGATTGGAAATCAATAATGGAGAGAATCAGTCATGAACAAGTAATTGGAAATGATAAACCAGTTAGATTATAAATATCCTGAGTGGGGAGTCAGGACAGGTGTCTGAGCCGAGTCAAGATCTTCATGAAAGATTCATTGTACCGTCGCTTTCAATGAATCAGTCGATGGAAATGCTGAGCCTCCCAGATGGAACTCTCCCACCCGCTCCATTTCTGAAGCTTGTTCCAACAAGCTCGATCTCACTTCAAACACCCTTTTGCCCCTCAACAGCTCTTCAGTCTCGACAAAAAATAAAGTCCATCCAAGGCACTCTTGTTTATGGGGTCTCCCCACTAACCCCTCTCTCAAACTTCTGTATCTGGGGAGGACCCTCTAATCCCTCTCTCACTCTCCTGTATCTGGGGAGGTCCCTCTAAACCCTCTCTCACACCCTTGTATCTGGGGAGGTCCCTCTAACCACTCTCTCACACTCCTGTATCTGGGGAGGTCCCTCTAACCCCTCTCTCACACTCCTGTATCTGGGGAGGCCCCTCTAACCCCCTCTCTCACACTCCTGTATCTGGGGAGGCCCCTCTAACCCCCTCTCTCACACCCTTGTATCTGGGGAGGTCCCTCTAACCACTCTCTCACACTCCTGTATCTGTGGAGGTCCCTCTAACCCTCTCTCTCACTCTCCTGTATCTGGGGAGGCCCCTCTAACCCTCTCTCTCACACTCCTGTATCTGGGGAGGCTCCTCTAACCCCTCTCTCATACTCCTGTATCTGGGGAGGTCTCTCTAACCCCTCTCTCACTCTCCTCTATCTGGGGAGGTCCCTCTAACCCTTCTCTCAAACTTCTGTATCTGGGGAGGTCCCGCTAACCCCTCTCTCGCACTCCTGTAACTGGGGAGGTCCCTCTAACCTCTCTCTCACACTCCTGTATCTGGGGAAGTCCCTCTAACCCCTCTCTCATACTCCTGAATCTGGGAAGGTCCCTCTAACCCCTCTCTCACACTCCTGTATCTGGGGAGGCCCCTTAACCCCCTCTCTCACTCTCCTGTATCTGGGGAGGTCCCTCTAACCCCTCTCTCACACTCCTGTATCTGAGGAGGCCCCTTAACCCCCTCTCTCACTCTCCTGTATCTGGGGAGGCCCCTCTAACCCCTCTCTTACACTACTGTATCTGGGGAGGTCCCTCTAACCCTTCTCTCACACTCCTGTATCTGGGGAGGTCCCTCTAACCCCTCTCTCACACTCCTGTATCTGGGGAGGTCCCTCTAACCTCTCTCTCACACTCCTGTATCTGGGGAGGTCCCTCTAACCCCTCTCTCAGACTCCTGTATCTGGGGAGGTCCCTCTAATCCCTCTCTCTCACACTCCTGTATCTGGGGAGTTCCCTCTAACCCCTCTCTCACACTCCTGTATCTGGGGAGGCTCCTCTAACCACTCTCTCACACTCCTGTATCTGGGGAGGTCTCTCTAACCCCTCTCTCACTCTCCTTTATCTGGGGAGGTCCCTCTAACCCTTCTCTCACTCTCCTGTATCTGGGGAGGCCCCTCTAACCCCTCTCTTACACTCCTGTATCTGGGGAGGCCCCTCTAACCCCTCTCTCACACTCCTGTATCTGGGGAGGTCCCTCTAACCCCTCTCTCACACTCCTGTATCTGGGGAGGTCTCTCTAACCTTTCTCTCACACTCCTGTATCTGGGGAGGTCCCTCTAACCCCTCTCTCACACTCCTGTATCTGGGACACCCCTCTAACCCCTCTCTCACACTCCTGTATCTGGGGAGGTCCCTCTAACCCCTCTCTCACACTCCTGTATCTGGGGAGGTCCCTCTAACCCCTCTCTCACACTCCTGTATCTGGGGAGGTCCCTCTAACCCCTCTCTCACACTCCTGTATCTGGGACACCCCTCTAACCCCTCTCTCACACTCCTGTATCTGGGGAGGTCCCTCTAACCCCTCTCTCACACTCCTGTATCTGGGGAGGTCCCTCTAACCCCTCTCTCACACTCCTGTATCTGGGGAGGTCCCTCTAACCCCTCTCTCACACTCCTGTATCTGGGGAGTTCCCTCTAACCCCTCTCTCACACTCCTGTATCTGGGGAGGCTCCTCTAACCACTCTCTCACACTCCTGTATCTGGGGAGGTCTCTCTAACCCCTCTCTCACTCTCCTTTATCTGGGGAGGTCCCTCTAACCCTTCTCTCACTCTCCTGTATCTGGGGAGGCCCCTCTAACCCCTCTCTTACACTCCTGTATCTGGGGAGGCCCCTCTAACCCCTCTCTCACACTCCTGTATCTGGGGAGGTCCCTCTAACCCCTTTCTCACACTCCTGTATCTGGGGAGGTCTCTCTAACCTTTCTCTCACACTCCTGTATCTGGGGAGGTCCCTCTAACCCCTCTCTCACACTCCTGTATCTGGGACACCCCTCTAACCCCTCTCTCACACTCCTGTATCTGGGGAGGTCCCTCTAACCCCTCTCTCACACTCCTGTATCTGGGGAGGTCCCTCTAACCCCTCTCTCACACTCCTGTATCTGGGGAGGTCCCTCTAACCCCTCTCTCACACTCCTGTATCTGGGACACCCCTCTAACCCCTCTCTCACACTCCTGTATCTGGGGAGGTCCCTCTAACCCCTCTCTCACACTCCTGTATCTGGGGAGGTCCCTCTAACCCCTCTCTCACACTCCTGTATCTGGGGAGGTCCCTCTAACCCCTCTCTCACACTCCTGTATCTGGGGAGGTCCCTCTAACCCCTCTCTCACACTCCTGTATCTGGGGAGGTCCCTCTAACCCCTCTCTCACACTCCTGTATCTGGGGAGGTCCCTCTAACCCCTCTCTCACACTCCTGTATCTGGGGAGGCCCCTCTAACCCCTCTCTCTCACACTCCTGTATCTGGGGAGGTCCCTCTAACCCCTCTCTCATGGGAAACTGCGGACAGAATTACTTGCCCACAGCTCCTGGCAACCCAGATTTCAAGTGGCTATGAATTGAGGCCTGAAATTAGGCTCCGAGGTTAGTCTCTCGCGTTGACTGTCAACCAGCTGAAGCAGAGAAAATCTTTTTGGGAGCAGGGAGATCTCATCGCTGACAGAGAAGAATTGTTCACCCATCCTTTGAAGTGTCACCCACCACTCTCCGCATCGCGCCCCCCCCCCCACCCCCACCACCGTCCCCCACACCTGCCAGGATGGCCAACTATGGTCGGGGGTTATTCCTGGAGCCTTCATCACATGACCTCCCACCTCCAGCCTCCCCGCCCAGTCGAACAGCCCTTATTTCTCATCTTTAATGCATTTGGAACTAATAAACCAAAAGTGTTCAAAACATAGTGAATATACACGATGTGTTCGTGAACCGGAACCCACCCGACCCCCGCCCCCACCTCCCATTTATTGGGGGGCAACAGCTTGAAACATCTTGTCCACGTTTTCGAGGAATCCCTGAAGAGGGATGTCCCTTAGCCTGCTCACCTCGGGTTAGCTCGAGCTGCTTTCCCAGGGATGGTAACCGGGCCTAGTTGGCCTGCTGCTTCTACACGCACACGCACACACATGGGCGCACGCGTGCTGGAAAATGCCGACGGGCTGACCCTCAGCAGAACTGTACGACACCCAGGGTTTTCAGTCCGAATCTCAACAGCTTAAACATTCACTCCCTCCACCACCGGCGCACCGTGGCTGCAGGGTGCACCGTCTACAAGATGCCCCACAGCAACTCGCCAAGGCTTCTTCGGCAACGCCTCCCAAACCCGCGACCTCGTCCACCTAGAAGGACAAGGGCAGCAGGCGCATGGGAGCACCGCCACCTCCGAGTCACGCACACCATCCTGACTTGGAAATATGTCGACGTTCCTTCATCGTCGCTCGGTCCAAATCCTGGAACTCTCGACATTTGTGGGAGCACCTTCACCACACGGACTGCAGCGGTTGAAGAGGCGGCTCACCACCACCTTCTCGAGGGCAACCGGCGATGGCCAATGAAGGCCGGCCTTGCCAGCGACGCCCACATCTCGGGAATGAATTAGAAAATAGTGGTTGGCTGCAAATCCTGCCAATCGACTCGCGCGCTTATCTCGTTGGCTCTTTCTCTGTTGGTCAGCCCTCCCTCCCTCCATCCCTCCCACCCTCCCTCCCTCCCCCCCCCGCCTTTGCCTCCTGGCTCATATGCCAAGGCCCAGGTTCCACAGGCCTAGGCTTCTCTCCAGCACCTCACCCGAGCGGCCCCAGTCTTCAGGTGAGAGCCCAGATAGTAAGTGGTGGGGATAGGGGCAGGATATTCGAGCCAGGAAGGTGGGGAGGAGGGGGGGGGGGGGGGGTGGGAACCTGGGCTCTTCTGCTCTGTGCGGAGCTCAGCACCACACACTGGGTTTGGACGATTGAACACAGAGTAAGTGAAGGGGCGGCGGGGGGGGGGCGGAGGGAGGAAGAGTCGACTTTTAGAACCCTTTCCGCCTAGAAAGGATGAGCGCGTAAAGGGAGGCGGGGGACGTGCTATCAGACGGCTGTTGGGCGAGACTGTGAGAAGTGCGAGTGGGGGGGTGGGGGAGGGGGGGGCGGTGGGGGAAAAGCGACTTCCTGTTACTGAGGTAAGGCGCGCTGGGAAATATTCCCGACTCAAGGCCTGTTGACACTCTGTTGGTTGGAGTCGCCCCGCTTCTCGGCCTAGCTGATGACGTCACGGGCCTGATCTGGGGAGGTCAAAGGGCAGGCAGCTCCCTCTGCCATTTACCTCCCCCCCCCGACCAAATACGCAGTTTAAGGCCGGTACAGTCAGGATGGAACGCCAACCGCCTCGGCATTGAGTGTCATCCCCGAAAACACCGGGATTGTAGCCAGGAGTGACAAGAGCTGCCCTGGAAGATTCAATAATCAAAAGGTCAAGGTTCAACGACTGACATGCGGGGACCGTGTGCAATGTATCCAGGTTTGCTGACGATACAAAGCTAGGTGGGAAAGTAAGCTGTGAGGAGGATGCAAAGAGAGTGCTCAGAGATATAGACAGGTTACATGAGTGGGCAAGAAGGTGGCAGATGGAGTATAATGTGGGGAAGTGTGAGGTTATTCACTTTGGTAGGACAAAAGGAAAAGCAGAATATTTTTTAAAAGCGGAGCCTGATAAATGTTGGTACACGAATCACAGAAAGTTAACATGCTGGTGCAGAAAGCAATTAGGGAGGCAAATGGTAGGTTCGCATTTATTGCAAGGGGTTTGGAATATAATGAGTAAGGAGGTCTT
>JASTWF010000348.1:175291-180291 GCA_030390025.1 Squalus acanthias
ACTTATGAAATAATACTGAGCGGCCTGCGAGTGGCGCTGTCCCGGGAGAGTATAAATACTCGGGCATGGGCCCAGCTTGCGCAGGACATTCTTTAACAGGGTATTGGTGAGACCGCACCTGGAATACTGCATACAGTTTTGGTGTTCATACTTAAGAAAAGACATACTTGCTCTCGAGTCAGTACAAAGAAGGTTCACTCGGTTAATCCCGGGGATGAGGGGATGGACATATGAGGAGAGGTTGGGTAGATTGGGACTATATTCATTGGAGTTCAGAAGAATGAGAGGCGATCTTATTGAAACATATAAGATTGTGAAGGGGTTGGATCGGGTGGATGCGGGGAGGATGTTCCCGATGATGGGTGAAACTAGAACTAGGGGGCATAGTCTTAGAATAAGGGGCTGCTCTTTCAAAACTGAGATGAGAAGGAACTACTTCACTCAGAGGGTGGTAGGTCCATGGAATATGCTGCCCCAAAAAGCTGTAGAAGCTACATCATTACATAAATTTAAAACAGAAATAGACAGTTTCCTAGAAGTAAAGGGAATTAAGGGTTACGGGGAGCGGGCAGGAATTTGGACATGAGTCTAGGTTCGGATCGGTCATGGCCCTGTGGGTAGCGTAGCGGGCCCAGGGGCCGTGTAGCCTGATCCTGCTCCTATTTCGTGTGTCCAATTCTGTTAGGTTCAGGAGATGGTTCTGTGATAGTAGATTGGCGGTTAGGATCAGATCAGCCATGATCTTATTGAATGGCGGAGCAGGCTCGAGGGGCCAATTGGCCTACTCCTGCTCCTATTTCTTATATTCTTATGTTAGGAACTAGTGAAGGACACAACTAGACCTCCATGTTGTAAAACAGTTGATTAAAGCTTTGTTTAATGCTTAGACCAAGTGCCTTGTAGATTTCTCACGTCACCCTTCACTGTGGGAAAAAAAAATCCCTCCATTGTTTGAGCCTTTCTCTCTGATTCCTGGTATCATTCTGGGGAATCCCTGCCGTCCCCTTTCCATATGCCGATTATCCTTCTTATACTGGGGAGGTGGAATCCCAGAACTGCACACAGTCCTCCCCCCCGGGCTTTGACCCTTCACCCCGGAGTCAGCCACTATTGGAAGAAGAGCAGGGGGAGTTCTCCCCGGTGTCCTGGGGCTCAATATTCATCACTCGACCAACATCACTAAGAAACAGATTAACCTGTCTGCAAAATTCTTACAGGGTAGATGCAGGGAGGAGTGGGTGGGGAGTCTAGAACCAGGGGTCAGAGTCCCGGAATAAGGGGTCAGCCATTTAGGACTGAGATGAGGAGAAAGTTCTTCACTCAAAGGGTGGTGAATCTTTGGAATTCTCTACCCCAGAGGGCTGTGGAGGCTCAGTCGTTGAGTATATTCAAGACAGAGATCGGTAGATTTTTGGATATTAAGGGAATCAAGGGATACGGGGATCGGGCGGGAAAGTGGAGATGAGGTAGAAGATCAGCCATGATCTTATTGAATGGCGGAGCAGGCTCGAGGGGCCGAATGGCCTACTCCTGCTCTGAATTCTTATGTTCTTATGGTCATTATCACATTGCTGCTTGTGGGAGCTTGCTGTGCACAAATTGGCTGCTGCGTTTGCTGTATTACAATGGTGACTGCACTCCAAAAAGTACTTCAAAAGTAAAGTGCTTTGGGGCATCCTGAGGTTGTGAAAGCTACTATCTAAAGGCAAGTTCATTCGTTTTTTCGAAATCATGCTAAGCATCTGTACCCCTTGATCTGAGATGATGTTTCCCCTGGTTGGAGAACTCGGTGGCGGGGGGGGGCGGGTCACAGTCTCAGAGCAAGGGGTAATTTAGGACTGAGAGGAGGAGAAATTTCTTCGCTCAGAGGGGGGTGAACCGTTGGGAAATCTCCAGCCCAGAGGGATCAGTCGTTGAGTATATTCAAGGCTGAGATCGATAGATTTTTTTGAACTCTAAGGGAATCAAGGGATAGGGCGGCAAAGTGGAGTTGAGGTCGAAGATCAGACCTAATAGAGGTCTTTAAAATTATGAGAGGTTTTGATAGAGTGGATACAGAGAGAATGGGCGGGTTGGGGGTCGTGTCATCCTCATTTCGTGTTATCCAGCCGCCTGTAATTGGATGTGGGAGATTGATGCAATTTTCACTTAATTGGGCAATTGAGTTCCAGCATGTGGGAACCCATGACCCAATTAGTGGTTTCAGTCTGAAAGTCGCCTCTGATGATGTCATCATTGCTGCTGCATTGAAGGTCTTCAGAGACTGCCTGGCCTTCGCTGTGAGAGGACCTGGATGCAAAATGAGCAGCAGCTCAGAGAGAGAGAGAGAGAGGATTTTTTTTGCATCCAAGTCCTCTCACAGCAAAGGCCAGGCAGACTCTGAAGACATTCAATGCAGCAGCATCAGAGGTGACTTTCAGACCTAATACTACTGCTACCTTCATCACATCTCCGTTGTAATAGTGGACCTGCAGCTGATAGTCAGCTATCCACTTGTGCTCCCGCCAGGTTTCACCGGCGTGTTTCACACCAGGCGTGCTTCACGTGGGAAAAGGGTTAAACGAGCTAAAACGTTTCAAAATGGCATTACGGAGCCAATTTAGGGCTTGTTAAGGGCTTTAATGGCCTCTCCCGCCTCTTGGAGGCGGGACGGAGTCGGGAACCCCGCGACCGATTTTGTCAAAATTGCGGTTGGAGGCGGGACGGGGTCGGGACCCCCGAATCTGCAACTTTAACCCCCCACACACGCCTCCAAACCCGACTCCACGGGTCATTGAAAATCCAGCCCGATGTTTCCACTTGTGGGGAAGAGACAGAAAGACTTGCATTTATATAGCGCCTTTCACGACCACCGGACGTCTCAAAGCGCTTTACAGCCAATGAAGTACTTTTGGAAATGTAGTCACTGTTGTAATGTGGGAAACGCGGCAGCCAATTTGCGCACAGCAAGCTCCCACAAACAGCAATGTGATAAATGACGAGATAATCTGTTTTTGTTATGTTGGTTGAGGGATAAATATTGGCCCCTGGACACCGGGGATAACTCCCCTGCTCTTCTTCGAAATAGTGCCATGGGATCTTTTACGTCCACCCGAGAGAGCAGACGGGGCCTCGGGTTTAACGTCTCATCCGAAAGACGGCACCTCCGATCAGTGCAGCGCACCCTCAGCACCGCACTGGAGTGTCGGCCTAGCTTTATTGTGCTCAAGTGTCTGGAGTGGGACTTGAACCCACTAGAAGCCCATAACGAGAGGCCATCAATATAAGATAGTCTCCTAGAAATCCAATAGGGAATTCAGGAGAAACTTCTTTACCCAGAGAGTGGTGAGAATGTGGAACTCACTCCCACAGGGAGTGGTTGAAGCGAATAGTATCGGTGCGTTTAAGGGGAGGCTGGACAAGCGTATGAGGGAGGAGGGAATAGAGGGTTATGCTGATAGATTTAGATGAGGAAAGACGGGAGGAGGCTCGAGTGGAGCATAAACGCCGGCATGGACTGGTTGGGCCGAATGGCCTGTTTCTGTGAATCACAGAATCCCCACAGTGCAGATAGAGGCCATTTCGGCCCATCGAGCCTGCACCGACACATATCCCACCCTATCCCCGCAACCCCATGTATTTAATCCCCCTAATACTAAGGGTCAATTTATCATAGCCAAATCAACCTAACCCGCACATCTTTGGACTGTGGGAGGAAACCGGAGAACCCGGAGGAAACCCACGCAGACACGGGGAGAATGTGCAAACTCCACACAGACAGTCACCCGGGGCCGGATTACGAACCCGGGTCCCTGGCGCTGTGAGGCAACAGTGCTAACCACTATGCCACCGCGTTGCCGTATATCCCGTGTAATCCTATGTAATGAATGGCGGAGCAGGCTCGAGGGGCCGAACGGCCTACTCCTGCTCTGATTGGTCCGTTCCTCCACTCCTTATCTTCAGCAAAAGGACCTTGGGGAAGATGAAGGGAAATATTTTTAGCCAGCGAGTTATGATGATCTGGAATGCGCTGCTTGAAAGGGCGGTGGATGCAGATTCAATAACAACTTACAAAAGGGAATTGGGGATGTATTTAAAAAGGAAAAGGAATTTCCAGGGCTAAAGGTATAAGAGCTGGCAGAGAGGCGGGGGGGGAGTGGGACTATTTGGACAGCTCTTTCGAAGGTTCTAAGATTCCCCAAAGCGCCTGGCTTTCCGGTCCTTGAACGCCCGCCGGTCCACCCCGCTGTACTCCCCAAGGGCCTCTGCCGCGATCTCCTGCGTTAGTTCGGCGCGTTTTCACCATACCGCGACGCCCACCGCAGTCCAACAGCCCACCGGCACTCAACCCGTCCGCGCTCCCGTGGGAAGAACGGTGCCGGGAAGGGAGATCCCCGCCCCCTCCCGCTCCCCCTCCCCCTCCCCCCCACACCCCATCTCGCTCACCTGATCGAAGTAGATGGTCATGGTGCGGTTGCTCATCTCCGAGGGCTCGTGGTTGGTGCCCCGGATGGCGGAGAAGGCGGCCTTGCTGCCGGCCGAGCGCACCGACAGGCCCAGGGCGCCGGCCACGCCGGCCGGCTCGGTCAAGGGGTCGGAGTCGCACACCACCAGGCACTTGCCCTCCAGCACCACCGGCTCGGTGTCGTTCTGGGCCCGGCCTTGGCCGAGGAGAAGCAGCAGCGGCAGCAGGCAAACCAGGCGCGGCATGGCGGAGGCAAACACCCAAAAAATGGACGCAAGGCCCGGCTCTCTCTCTCTCTCCCTCTGACGCCACCCCCCCCGCCCCCCCCCGCTTCACTCGACAACCAGGTGGCTCCACCCGCGCCTAGGCCCGGGAGTCCTCCAATGGCGGGCCTCCTGGTGACCTCAGTAAACAACCACAACAGGAAAAAAAAACCCGCCCGGGTAGCTTCTCAAAGACAAAGGTAAAGGCTCCGAATTCTCAACCGGTCAGGTAGGCCCAGGTGGGGTCAAAGGTCGGCGGTCCCTCTTCAGCCTTGCTGACCAATTGGCCGGGC
>JASTWF010000348.1:185291-193720 GCA_030390025.1 Squalus acanthias
CTCTACACTGTCCCATCAAACACTCCCAGGGCAGGTACAGCATGGGTTAGATACAGAGTAAAGCTTCCTCTACACTGTCCCATCAAACACTCCCAGGGCAGGTACAGCACGGGTTAGATACAGAGTAAAGCTCCCTCTACACTGTCCCATCAAACACTCCCAGGGCAGGTACAGCACGGGTCAGATACAGAGTAAAGCTCCCTCTACACTGTCCCATCAAACACTCCCAGGGCAGGTACAGCACGGGTTAGATACAGAGTAAAGCTCCCTCTACACTGTCCCATCAAACACTCCCAGGGCAGGTACTGCACGGGTTAGATACAGAGTAAAGCTCCCTCTACACTGTCCCATCAAACACTCCCAGGGCAGGTACAGCACGGGTTAGATACAGAGTAAAGCTCCTTCTATACTGTCCCATCAAACACTCCCAGGACAGGTACAGCACGGGTTAGATACAGAGTAAAGCTCCCTCTACACTGTCCCATCAAACACTCCCAGGACAGGTACAGCACGGGTTAGATACAGAGTAAAGCTCCCTCTGCACTGTCCCATCAAACACTCCCAGGGCAGGTACAGCAGCGGTTAGATACAGAGTAAAGCTCCCTCTGCACTGTCCCCATCAAACACTCCCAGGGCAGGTACAGCACAGGTTAGATACAGAGTAAAGCTCCCTCTACACTGTCCCATCAAACACTCCCGGGGCAGGTACAGCACAGGCTAGATACAGAGTAAAGCTCCCTCTACACTGTCCCATCAAACACTCCCAGGGCAGGTACAGCACGGGTTAGATAAAGAGTAAAGCTCCCTTTACACTGTCCCATCAAACACTCCCAGGACAGGTACACCACGTGTTAGATACAGAGTAAAGCTTCCTTTACACTGTCCCATCAAACAGCAATGTGAGATGACCTTGCTGTGGCTGCCGCGAAGCACGAATTGAGGCCGAGTCAATATGTGGAGCACATGGCTTTTAATTACATACTTGTTGGCAAAATGCCTGCTACAACTTCTCTCTGCAAAACCCTACTGGTTGAGGGCGACGCCCGCTCTTTTTAAATTCACACTGAGGGCGACGCCCACTCCTTTTTTATGCGTTTAGGTGGCGATCCGCCACAACCTCATAATTTGTTTTAGTGATGTTGGTTGAGGGATAAATATTGGTCAGGACACCGGGGGAGAACTCTTCTTCTCGTCTTCCAATAGCGGCCGTGGGATCTTTTCTGTCCACCCAAGAGGGCAGACGGGGGTTCGGTTTAACGTCTCATCCGGGAGACGGGCACCTCCGACAGTGCAGTGGCTCCCTCAGCACCGGCACCGGGAGTGTCAGTCCTGGATTGTGGGGGCTCGAGTCTCTGGAGTGGGGAGCTCGAACCCAGCACCTTCTGACTCAGAGGCGAGAGTGAGGGCGATCCCACTGAGGCACGGCTGAGACTTAAAATGGAGCAGGCGAGAAATCACCGAAAGGGACAGGAGGCCGCAAACATGGTGGTGAAATTCACAAAGGAAATGGCCAAACCCAACAGGGCAACATGGTGGCATAGTGGTTAACACTGTTGCCTCACAGCGCCAGGGACCCGGGTTCGAATCCGGCCTCGGGTGACTGTCTGTGTGGAGTTTGCACATTCTCCCCGTGTCTGCGTGGGTTTCCTCCGGGTGCTCCGGTTTCCTCCCACAGTCCAAAGATGTGCGGGTTAGGTTGATTTGGCTATGATAAATTGACCCTTAGTGTTAGGGGGGATTAAATATGTGGGGTTACGGGGATAGGGTGGGATATGTGTCGGTGCAGGCTCGATGGGCCGAAATGGCCTCTATCTGCACTGTGGCGATTCTGTGATTCAATGGGAAAAACAAGGGAGGAGCTTTTGAAAGAACGGACGCCAGTCAGACTTGCCAATGTGGTCAGAGGGTCGGCCTCCAAAGCAAGGATCTTCGGGTGCCCAGTTTGGGAAGGGACTGAGCAGGTGGGAGAGGAGGAGTAGAGGATGAGGATGAAGCTGAGGAGGGAGAGGAAGGATGGAGGCTCTTACATAGTATTTACAGCACAGAAAGAGGCCATTCGGCCCAACTGGTCCGTGCCGGTGTTTATGCTCCACACCAGCCTCCTCCCCACCCCTTCTTCATCTCACCCTATCAACACGTCCTTTCTCCCTCATGTGCTTATCTAGAGTCAGAGAGTCATCGAGTTATACAGCACAGAAAGAGGCCCTTCGGCCCATCAGTGTCCGCGCCGGCCAGCAAGCCCTGTCTATTCTAATCCCATTTTCCAGCACTTGGTCCGTAGCCTTGTATGCTATGGCGTTTCAAGTGCTCATCTAAATGCTTCTTGAATGTTGTGAGGGTTCCTGCCTCTACCACCCTTTCAGGCAGTGAGTTCCAGATTCCAACCACCCTCTGGGTGAAAAAGTTTTTCCTCAAATCCCCTCTAAACCTCCTGCCCCTGACCTTGAAACTATGCCCCCTTGGTTATTGACCCCTCTACTAAGGGGAAACGTTCCTTTCTATCTACCCTATCTATGCCCCTCATAATTTTGTACACCTCAATCAGGTCCCCCCTCAGCCTTCTCTGCTCTAAGGAAAACAAAATTGAGAGGTCGCACAACACCAGGTTATAGTCCAACAGTTTTATTTGAAATCACAAGCTTTCGGAGCTATCGATCGCCCCTTCCTCAGGTGAAGTAAAGAAATACAGACTCGACAAAGCATATATAGATAGAGAACAATGCATGTGTACCTTACAATTGCAGACAACTAAATTAAATCATCCTGACTATCTGCCGAGGTGTGATAAAGTTAATCAGGTCAGCCAGGAAGGTACCACATCAAAGACATAGCAAGATACAACTGAGACAATGAGGTGGAGTCGCAGGGGGTCTAACGTGTCAAAAGCTGCCGTCTGTATGTAAAACGATAAGCTGTAAAATTTTTACTTTTTTACTGGGAAAATTTTTACTTTTTTACTGGGAATCACATCTGTGAACCAGCCAACGACGACTCAAGTCCGGATCACGTCATGTATCGTGACATAAACCCAAGATCCCGGTTGAGACCGTCTTCATGAGTGCGGAACTTGGCTATCAGTTTCTGCTCGATGATTTTGCGTTGTCGTGTGTTCCTAAGGTTGCCTTGGAGAACGCTTACCCGCAGATCCGAGGCTGAATGTCCTTGACTGCTGAAGTGTTCCCCGACTGGGAGGTAACAATCCTGCCTGGTGATTGTTGCGCGGTGCAAAGAAAACAACCCCAGCCTGTCCAGTCTCTCTTCATAGCTGAAGCGCTCCAGCCCAGGTAACATCCTGGTGAATCTCCTCTGCACCCTCTCCAATGCAATCACATCCTTCCTATAGTGTGGCGACCAGAACTGCGCACAGTATTCCAGCTGTGGCCTAACTAGCGCTTTGTACAGCTCCATCATAACCTCCCTGCTCTTATATTCTATGCCTCGGCTAATGAAGGCAAGTATCCCATATGCCTTTTTAACCACCTTATCGACCTGTCCTGCTGCCTTCAGGGATCTATGTACATGCACACCAAGATCCCTCTGATCCTCTGTCCTTCCTAGGGTCCTACCATTCATTGTGTATTCCCTTGCCTTGTTAGTCCTCCCAAAATGCATCACCTCACACTTTTCAGGGTTAAATTCCATTTGCCACTGTTCTGCCCATCTAACCAACCCGTCTATATCGTCCTGTAGCCTGAGGCTTCCCTCCTTGCTTCCCCTTAAATGCATCTACGCTATTCGCCTCAACCACTCCCTGTGGTAGCGAGTTCCACAGTCAGTGGGACCACTGCTGTTCACAATTTATATGAACGATTGGAATCAGAAACACAATTTCTAAATTTGCGGACGACACCAAATTGGGCGGGGTAGTCAATACTGAGGAGGACTGCAACAAGTTGCAGGAGGACATTAATAAACTTGCAGAATGGGCATATAATTGACAAATGAAATTCAGCACAGATGAATGTGACGTATTACATTTAGGTAGGAAGAATAGGGAGGTCACTTATTACTTGGAGGGTGGGAGTCTAGGTGGGGTAGAGGAACAAAGGGATCTCGGAGTACAAATACACACATCACTGAAACTAGTGACACAGGTTAGCAAGGCCATAACAAAAGCAAACCAAGCACTAGGGTTTATTTCTCGAGGGATAGAATTGAAAAGTAGGGAAGTTATGCTAAACCTGTATCGAACCTTGGTTAGACCACACTTGGAGTACTGCGTACAGTTCCGGTCGCCATATTATAAAAAGGATATCGAGGCACTGGAGAGGGTGCAGAGAAGATTTACAAGGATGATACCAGAAATGCGAGGGTGTACATATCAGGAAAGGATGAACAGGCTGGGTCTCTTTTCTCTTGACAGGAGAAGGCTGAGGGGTGACCTAATAGAGGTCTTTAAAATGATGAAAGGTTTTGATAGAGTGGATACAGAGAGAGTGTTTCCACTTGTGGGGAAGAGCAAAACTAGAGGCCATCAATATAAGACAGTCAGCAAGAAATCCAATAGGGAATTCAGGAGAAACTTCTTTACCCAGAGAGTGGTGAGAATGTGGAACTCGCTACCACAGGGAGTGGTTGAAGCGAATAGTATCGATGCATTTAAGGGGAGGCTGGACAAGCATATGAGGGAGAAGGGAATAGAGGGTTATGCTGATAGATTTAGATGAGGAAAGACGGGAGGAGGCTCGAGTGGAGCATAAACGCCGGCATGGACTGGTTGGGCCGAATGGCCTGTTTCTGTGCCGTATATCCTGTGTAATCCTATGTAACCACTCTCTGGGTAAAGAAGTTTCTCCTGAGTTCCCTATTGGATTTATTAGTGACTATCTTTTATGGCCCCTAGTGTTGGACTCTCCACAAGTGGAAACATCTTCTCTACGTCTAACATATCGAACCCCTTCATAATTTTAAAGACCTGTATCCGGTCACCTCTCAGCCTTCTCTTTTCTAGAGAAAAGAGCCCCAGCCTGTTCGGTCTTTCCTGATAGTTACAACCTCTCAGTTCGGGAATCATCCTTCTAAATCTTTTTTACACCTTCTCCAGCCCGCCTCTATATCCTTTTTCTAATCTGGAGACCAGGGGGGAAAAATTCAGTATCGCCCCGTTTGGGGCGCAATTATCGGCCGGGCGCAAAGGTTAGCGCCTGGCGCTAATTATCGCCTCTGACTGCAAACTTGACTTTTATCGTCCCTGGAGGTGATTGGAGCGCTAAATCAGGCGCTACACATGTGTCTTAAGGCACTAACGCCGAGGAGCGAGGCGCTACCTCAGATCGCTGGTGAAGCTCATGTGATGTCAGTCAGCAATGGAACACAGACACAATGGCACCGGCCAGTTCTTAAAGGGGAGGGTCGATCTTGCTTTCCATCCACATCCTGCTCATTGCAGCCTCGAATCTCGGCCTGGAGAGACCTGTACATCAAATCTGCTGGAAATAACAATGGAGAGGCCCAGGGAAAGAGCTCAGAGTGCAGCCCCCACAGTCTCTTCTAAATCGATACAAGGAAGGGCAAATCAAAATGAACCTGCAAAGTGCTGCTCAGTACCCAAAACTCCTTCACACAGCGTTGAATCTCTCCAGAAGTCAGTCTCTCTCTCTCTCTCTCTCTCTCTCAGAATGCGTGGTTCAAAAATGTCGCCAACTAAAAAAGGCAGGAAGCGGTCGCCTTTAAATAGCGCTCCCCCAGCCCCTTCCTGACTGCAAAACGCTCCCCTCAACCTGTCGTTGCTAGCGGCAGGCGGTAAGGCAGGGGGTGCCACTCAATATCCGCTCCGGGGCGCTACCGGGGCGTTGCGCACTCGACTGACGTCACGATCTGCCGGCGCAGGAGATCGTGGCGGTACTGTTTAGCGCCGCCGCAAAATGTCTAGTTAATTTTGCGAGCGGCGCAAACATCGCCGCGCCCGGGTGCTAGTTGCTTCGCGCCCCATTAGCGCCCTCTTAAGGCGCTAACAGGAGGCGCAACCAACTGAATTTTTCCCCCCAGAACTGTTCATACTATTCCAAGGGTGGTCTGACCAAGGTTCGAGACAAGTTTCGCATAACGTCACTGCTTTTCAATTCTAATCCACTCGAAATGTTTCGTGGCCAGCTTGCTATCCATTCTGCTCCTTGCCTCCTGAATCCACATGGTCTGACCTTAGTCATGAGCCAACTATGTGGCACCTTATCGACGGCCTTTCAAAAATCCAAGTACATTACATCTACTACATTGCCCTTGTCTACCCTTTCTGTTACGTCTTCGAGTATTCAACAAGGTTGGTGAGGCATCACCTTCCAGTTGCAAACCCGTGCTGACTACGCTTTATTGTATTTTTTGGTTTCTGTTGATGAAGAGTTTGATAAATGAATTGATGAGGATGAGGAAAGTGAGGATTCAGATGAAGCTGAGGAGGAAGAGTCGGGTTGGAGGCTGGTGATGAAGATGGGACGAAGAGGATGACAAAGGAGAGGAGCTGAGGAGGACGAGGTTGGACGGAGGGTGTCGATGAAGAGATAGGTAAAGATAAAATGGACAAAGAAAAGGCTAAAGTGGCAGGAAGGAGGCTGTGTTCAAATCCCTCCATGCCCTCGCGCCCCCCCTCCCTATCTCTGTAATCACCTCCAGCCCCTGCATCCCACCGAGATCTCTGCGCTTCTCCCAATTCTGGCCTCTCGAGCATCCCCCAATTTTAACCGCTCTGCCATTGGCGGCCGTGCCTTCAGCTGCCTGGGCCCCAAGCTCTGGAATTCCCTCGCTAAACCTCTCCGCCTCTCTCTCCTCCTTTAAGATGCTCCTTAAAACCGACCTCTCTGACCGAACTTTCACTCACCTGTCCTAATATCTCCTCGTGTGGCTCGGTGACAGATTTTGTTCGTTTAATCGCTCCTGTGAAGCGCCTTGGGACGTTTTACCACGTTGAAGGTGTGTCGGGGGAAAGAAATGAGGGGATGAGGGTGAAGGAGAGGAGGAAGTGTAGGGGGTGGTGTGTGTGTGTCAGCTTCACCTCTGACTTCTGAGCGGTTCGAATCGCTCCCACTCCCTTGGTTCTAGAGCTTGGACTTATTTGGGGGTTGTGACAAAAAGTGCAGCAGACAACTGAGTTTTGATGCAAGAACTTTGATCTTTATTCAAGAGAGTAAAACACAACACAAAGGGGGAAAAATTCAGTTGGTTGCGCCTCCCGTTAGCGCCTTAGAGGGCGCTAATGGGGCGCAAAGCAACCAGCGCCCGGGCGCGGCAATGTTTGCGCCACTCGCGAAATTAACCAGACATTTTGCGGCGGCGCTAAACACTACCGCCACGATCTCCTGCGCCGGCAGATCGTGACGTCATTTGAGTGCGCAACGCCCCGGTAGCGCCCCGGAGCGGATATTGAGTGGTGCCCCCTGCCTTACCGCCTGCCGCTAGCAACGACAGGTTGAGGGGAGCGTTTTGCAGTCAGGAAGGGACTGGGGGAGCGCTATTTAAAGGCGACCGCTTCCTGCCTTTTTTTGTTGGCGAAATTTTTGAACCACGCATTCTGAGAGAGAGAGAGAGAGACTTCTGGAGAGATTCAACGCTGTGTGAAGGAGTTTTGGGTACTGAGCAGCACTTTGCAGGTTCATTTTGATTTGCCCTTCCTTGTATCGATTTAGCAGAGACTGTGGGGGCTGCACTCTGAGCTCTTTCCCTGGGCCTCTCCATTGTTCTTTCCAGCAGATTTGATGTACAGGTCTCTCCAGGCCGAGATTCAAGGCTGCAATGAGCAGGATGTGGATGGAAAGCAAGATCGACCCTCCCCTTTAAGAACTGGCCGGCACCAGTGTGTCTGTGTTCCATTGCTGACTGACATTACATGAGCTTCACCAGCGCTCTGAGTTAGCGCCTCGCTCCTCGGCCTTTGCGCCTTAAGACAGATGTGTAGCGCCTGATTTAGCGCTCCAATCACCTCCAGGGGCGATAGAAGTCAAGTTTGCAGTCAGAGGCGATAATTAGCGCCAGGCGCTAATCTTTGGCCTGCTTCTGGAGCTGCTGGCCTTCTCGGTTGAATTTCTTTCTGTTGCCCCCCTCGCCTTGTTGAACGGTCTGGTTCCGAGCTGTCGACCTCCTGGCTGGACACGTCACTGCTTGTTCCTTGAACTGCTTGTTCCTTGCTGCCTGCTGCTTGTCTGTGTGATGCCTGTGCTTCTGCTGTCCTGCTTGTTGCTTGAACCTGAGAAAAGCAGGCCTTCCATTAGACTAATTGAAGCCTCCTTTGTTGCGCGCCAAATCAAATCCCGGTCATTGTAAGATATTGGCGGTCTCGTCAACAGTAACTGGTTTGTGAAGGTGTGAAGTGGTTTCGGGATGGCTCCATCCTGTCGATTTGCCACTTAATTGTAGTTGATTGTTCTCAGGTTTTGAGTTTCTTGACTGGGCCTGGGATTTCTATGGAGTGGGTCTGAGTGATCTGTTTTATGCATGTC
>JASTWF010000348.1:193920-252392 GCA_030390025.1 Squalus acanthias
TGAGGGGAGGCTGAGGGAGGGAGGAGTCCCACACTGCTGAGGGAGGTGAGACTGAGGGAGGGAGGAGTCCCACAGTGCTGAGGGAGGAGAGACGGAGGGAGGGGAGGAGTCCCACAGTGCTGGGGAGGGGAGACTGTGGGAGGGGAGGAGTCCCACGGTGCTGAGGGAGATAAGGAGTCCCACAGTGCTGAGGGAGGGGAGACTGAGGGAGGGGAGGAGTCCCACAGTGCTGAGGGAGGGGAGGAGTCCCACAGTGCTGCGGGAGGGGCGACTGAGGGAGGGGAGGAGTCCCACAGTGCTGAGGGAGGGGAGACTGAGGGAGGGGAGGAGTCCCACAGTGCTGAGGGAGGGGAGGAGTCGCACAGTGCTGCGGGAGGGGCGACTGAGGGAGGGAGGAGTCCCACAGTGCTGAGGGAGGGGAGACTGAGGGAGGGGAGGAGTCCTACAGTGCTGAGGGAGGGGAGACTGAGGGAGGGGGGGAGTCCCACAGTGCTGAGGGAGGGGAGGAGTCGCACAGTGCTGAGGGAGGGGCGACTGAGGGAGGGGAGGAGTCCCACAGTGCTGAGGGAGGGGAGTCTGAGGGAGGGGAGGAGTCCCACAGTGCTGAGGGAGGGGTGAGGAGTCCCACAGTGGCTGAGGGAGGGGAGCAGAGGGAGGGGAGGAGTCCCACAGTGCTGAGGGAGGGGAGGAGTCCCACAGTGCTGAGGGAGGGGAGAGCTGAGGGAGGGAGGAGTCCCACAGCTGCTGAGGGAGGTGAGACTGAGGGAGGGGAGGAGTCCCACAGTGCTGAGGGAGGAGAGACGGAGGGAGGGGAGGAGTCCCACAGTGCTGGGGGAGGGGAGACTGTGGGAGGGAGGAAGTCCCACAGTAGCTGATGGAGGGGAGGAGTCCCACAGTGCGGAGGGAGGGGAGACTGAGGGAGGGGCCGAGTCCCTCAGTGCTGAGGGAGGGGAGACTGAGGGAGGGGAGGAGTCCCACAGTGCTGAGGGAGGGGAGGCTGAGGGAGGGGAGGAGTCCCACAGTGCTGAGGGAGGGGAGACTGAGGGAGAGGAGGAGTCCCACTGTGCCGAGGGAGGGGAGACTGAGGGAGGGGGAGGAGTCCCACAGTGCTGAGGGAGGGGAGGAGTCCCACAGTGCTGAGGGAGGGGAGACTGAGGGAGGGCCGAGTCCCACAGAGCCGAGGGAGGGGAGACAGAGGGAGGGGAGGAGTCCCACAGTGCTGAGGGAGGGGAGACTGAGGGAGGGGAGGAGTCCCACAGTGCTGAGGGAGGGGCGACTGAGGGAGGGGAGGAGTCCCACAGTGCTGAGGGAGGGGAGACTCAGGGAGGGGAGGAGTCCCACAGTGCTGAGGGAGTGGACACTGAGGGAGGGGAGGAGTCCCACAGTGCTGATGGAGGGGAGACTGAGGGAGGGGAGGAGTCCCACAAAGCTGAGGGAGGGGAGTAGTCTCACAGTGCTGAGGGAGGGGAGGAGTCCCACAGTGCTTCGGGAGGCGAGGAGTCTCACAGTGCTGAGGGAGTGAGACTGAGATGGGGAGGAGTCTCACAGTGCTGAGGGAGGGGAGACTGAGGGAGGGGAGGAGTCCCACAGTGCTGAGGGAGGGGAGGAGTCCCACGGTGCTGAGGGAGGGGAGGAGTCCCACAGTGCTGAGTGAAGGGAGGAGTCCCACAGTGCTGAGGGAGGGGAGACTGAGGGAGGGGAGGAGTCCCACATTGCTGAGGGAGGGGAGACTGAGGGAGGGGAGGTGTCCCACAGTTCTGAGGGAGGGGAGACTGAGGGAGGGGAGGAGTCCCACAGTGCTGAGGGAGGGGAGGCTGAGGGAGGGGAGGAGTCCCACAGTGCTGAGGGAGGGGAGGAGTCCCACAGTGCTGAGTGAAGGGAGGAGTCCCACAGTGCTGAGGGAGGGGAGCAGTCCCACAGTGCTGAGTGAAGGGAGGAGTCCCACAGTGCTGAGGGAGGGGAGACTGCGTGAGGGGAGGAGTCCCACAGTGCTGAGGGAGGGGAGCAGTCCCACAGTGCTGAGTTAAGGGAGGAGTCCCACAGTGCTGAGGGAGGGGAGACTGCGGGAGGGGAGGAGTCCCACAGTGCTGAGGGAGGGGAGGAGTCCCACAGTGCTGAGGGAGGGAAGGAGTCCAACAGTGATGAGGGAGGGGAGACTGAGGGCTGGGAGGAGTCCCACAGTGCTGAGTCGGGGTGACACTGAGGGAGGGGAGGAGTCCCACAGTGCTGAGGGAGGGGAGACTGAGG
This sequence comes from Squalus acanthias, assembly GCA_030390025.1. Classification (NCBI taxonomy): domain Eukaryota; kingdom Metazoa; phylum Chordata; class Chondrichthyes; order Squaliformes; family Squalidae; genus Squalus; species Squalus acanthias. The sequence goes on from JASTWF010000348.1 coordinate 196,168, forward strand.
GAGGGGAGGAATCCCACAGTGCTGAGGGAGGGGAGGAGTCCCACAGTGCTGAGGGAGGGGAGGAGTCCCACAGTGCTGAGGGAGGGGGAGGAGTCCCACAGTGCTGAGGGAGGGGAGGAGTCCCACAGTGCTGAGGGAGGGGAGACTGACGGAGGGGGAGGAGTCCCACAGTGCTGAGGGAGGGAAGACTGAGGGAGGGGAGGAGTCCCACAGTGCTGAGGGAGGGGAGACTGAGGAGGGGAGGAGTCCCACAGTGCTGAGGGAGGGGAGACTGAGGAGGGGAGGAGTCCCACAGTGCTGAGGGAGGGGAGACTGAGGGAGGGGAGGAGTCACACAGTGCTGAGGGAGGTGAGACTGAGGGAGGGGAGGAGTCCCACAGTGCTGAGGGAGGGGAGACTGAGAGAGAGGAGGAGTCCCACTGTGCTGAGGGAGGGGAGACTGAGGGAGGGGAGGAGTCCCACAGTGCTGAGGGAGGGGAGACAGAGGGAGGGGAGGAGTCCCACAGTGCTGACGGAGGGGAGGAGTCCCACAGTGCTGAGGGAGGTGAGACTGAGGGAGGGGAGGAGTCTCACATTGCTGAGGGAGGGGAGACTGAGGGAGGGGAGGAGTCCCACAGTGCTGAGGGAGGGGAGACTGAGAGAGAGGAGGAGTCCCACTGTGCTGAGGGAGGGGAGACTGAGGGAGGGGAGGAGTCCCACAGTGCTGAGCGAGGGGAGGCTGAGGGAGGGGAGGAATCCCACAGTGCTGACGGAGGGGAGGAGTCCCACAGTGTTGAGGGAGACGAGACTGAGGGAGGGGAGGATTCCCACAGTGCTGAGGAAGGGTAGACTGAGGGAGGGGAGGAGTCCCACAGTGCTGAGGGAGGGGAAGAGTTCCACAGTGCTGAGGGAGGGGAGGCTGAGTGAGGGGAGGAGTCCCACAGTGCTGAGGGAGGGGAGGAGTCCCACAGTGCTGAGGGAGGGGAGGCTGAGGGAGGGGAGGAGTCCCACAGTGCTGAGGGAGGGGAGACTGAGGGAGGGGAGGAGTCCCACAGTGCTGAGGGAGGGGAGACTGAGGGAGGGGAGGAGTCCCACTGTGCTGAGGGAGGGGAGGTGTCCCACAGTGCTGAGGGAGGGGAGACTGAGGGAGGGGAGGAGTCCCACAGTGCTGAGGGAGGGGAGACTGAGGGAGGGGAGGAGTCCCACTGTGCTGAGGGAGGGGAGACTGAGGGAGTGGAGGAATCCCACAGTGCTGAGGGAGGGGAGGTTGGGGGAGAGGAGGACTCCCACAGTGCTGAGGGAGGGGAGACTGAGGGAGGGGAGGAGTCCCACAGTGCTGAGGGAGGGGAGACTGAGGGAGTGGAGGAATCCCACAGTGCTGAGGGAGGGGAGGTTGAGGGAGAGGAGGACTCCCACAGTGCTGAGGGAGGGGAGACTGAGGGAGGGGAGGAGTCCCACAGTGCTGAGGGAGGGGAGGAGTCCCACAGTGCTGAGGGAGGGGAGCAGTCCCACGGTGCTGAGGGAGGGGAGACTTTGGGAGGGGAGGAGTCCCACGGTGCTGAGGGAGGGGAGACTGAGGGAGGGGAGGAGTCCCACAGTGCTGAGGGAGGGGAGACTGAGGGAGGGGAGGAGTCCCACAGTGCTGAGGGAGGGGAGGCTGAGGGAAGGGAGGAGTCCCACAGTGCTGAGGGAGGGGAGACCGAGGGAGGGGAGGAGTCCCACAGTGCTGAGGGAGGGGAGACTGAGGGAGGGGAGGAGTCCCACAGTGCTGAGGGAGGGGAGACTGAGAGAGGGGAGGAGTCCCACAGTGCAGAGGGAGGAGAGGCTGTGGGAGGGGAGGAGTCCCACAGTGCTGAGGGAGGGGAGACCGAGGGAGGGGAGGAGTCCCACAGTGCTGAGGGAGGGGAGACCGAGGGAGGGGAGGAGTCCCACAGTGCTGAGGGAGGGGAGACTGAGGGAGGGGAGGAGTCCCACAGTGCTGAGGGAGGAGAGGCTGTGGGAGGGGAGGAGTCCCACAGTGCTGAGGGAGGGGAGACCGAGGGAGGGGAGGAGTCCCACAGTGCTGAGGGAGGGGAGACTGAGGGAGGGGAGGAGTCCCACAGTGCTGAGGGAGGGGAGACTGAGAGAGGGGAGGAGTCCCACAGTGCTGAGGGAGGGGAGACTGAGTGAGGGGAGGAGTCCCACAGTGCTGAGGGAGGGGAGGAGTCGCACAGTGCTGAGGGAGGGGAGACTGAGGGAGGGGAGGAGACCCACAGTGCTGAGGGAGGGGAGACTGAGGGAGGGGAGGAGTCCCACGGTGCTGAGGGAGATGAGGAGTCCCACAGTGCTGAGGGAGGGGAGACTGAGGGAGGGGAGGAGTCCCACAGTGCTGAGGGAGGGGAGGAGTCCCACAGTGCTGAAGGAGGGGAGACTGAGGGAGGGGAGGAGTCCCACAGTGCTGAGGGAGGGGAGGAGTCCCACAGTGCTGAGGGAGGGGAGGAGTCCCACAGTGCTGAGGGAGGGGAGACTGAGGGAGTGGAGGAGTCCCACAGTGCTGAGGGAGGGGAGGAGTCCCACAGCGCTGAGGGAGGGGTGGAGACCCAGAGTGCTGAGGGAGGGGAGACTGAGGGAGGGGAGGAGTCTCACACAGCTGAGGGAGGGGAGACTGAGGGAGGGGAGGAGTCCCACAGTGATGAGGGAGGGGAGAATGAGGGAGGGGAGGAGTCCCACAGTGATGAGGGAGGGGAGGAGTCCCACAGTGCTGAGGGAGGGGAGACTGAGGGAGGGGAGGAGTCCCACAGTGCTGAGGGAGGGGAGACTGAGGGAGGGGAGGAGTCTCACACAGCTGAGGGAGGGGAGACTGAGGGAGGGGAGGAGTCCCACAGTGATGAGGGAGGGGAGAATGAGGGAGGGGAGGAGTCCCACAGTGCTGAGGGAGGGGAGGAGTCCCACAGTGCTGAGGGAGGGGTGGAGACCCACAGTGATGAGGGAGGGGAGACTGAGGGAGGAGAGGAGTCTCACACAGCTGAAGGAGGGGAGACTGAGGGAGCGGGAGGAGTCCAACAGTGCTGAGGGAGGGGAGGAGTCCCCCAGTGCTGAGGGAGGGGTGGAGTCCCACAGTGCTGAGGGGGGGGAGAATGAGGGAGGGGAGGAGTCCCACAGTGATGAGGGAGGGGAGGAGTCCCACTTTGCTGAGGGAGTGGAGACTGAGGGAGGGGAGGAGTCCCACAGTGCTGAGGGAGTAGAGACTGAGGGAGGGGAGGAGTCCCACAGTGCTGAGGGAGGGGAGACTGAGGGAGGGGAGGAGTCCCACAGTGCTGAGGGAGGGGAGACTGAGGGAGGGGAGGAGTCCCACAGTGCTGAGGGAGGGGAGGAGTCCCACAGTGCTGAGGGAGGGGAGACTGAGGGAGGGGAGGAGTCCCACAGTGCTGAGGGAGGGGAGACTGAGGGAGGGGAGGAGTCCCACAGTGCTGAGGGAGGGGAGGAGTCCCACAGTGCTGAGGGAGGGGAGGAGTCCCACAGTGCTGAGAGAGGGGAGACTGAGGGAGGGGAGGAGTCCCACAGTGCTGAGGGAGGGGAGGAGTCCCACAGTGCTGAGAGAGGGGAGACTGAGGGAGGGGAGGAGTCCCACAGTGCTGAGGGAGGGGAGGAGTCCCACAGTGCTGAGGGAGGGGAGACTGAGGGAGGGGAGGAGTCCCACAGTGCTGAGGGAGGGGAGGAGTCCCACAGTGCTGAGGGAGGGGAGACTGAGGGAGGGGAGGAGTCCCACAGTGCTGAGGGAGGGGAGACTGAGGGAGGGGAGGAGTCCCACAGTGCTGAGGGAGGGGAGGAGTCCCACAGTGCTGAGGGAGGGGAGGAGTCCCACAGTGCTGAGGGAGGGGAGACTGAGGGAGGGGAGGAGTCCCAACGTGCTGAGGGAGAGGTGTCTGAGGGAGGGGAGGAGTCCCACAATGATGAGGGAGGGGAGACTGAGGGAGGGGGAGGAGTCCCACAGTGCTGAGGGAGGGGTGGAGTCTCACAATGCTGAGGGAGGGGAGACTGAGGGAGGGGGAGGAGTCCCACAGTGCTGAGGATGGGGAGAGTGAGGGAGGGGAGGAGTCTCACAGTGCTGAGGGAGGGGAGACTGAGGGAGGGGAGGAGTCTCACAGTGCTGAGGGAGGGAGACTGAGGGAGGGGAGGAGTCCCACAGTGCTGAGGGAGGGGAGACTGAGGGAGGGGAGGAGTCTCACAGTGCTGAGGGAGGGGAGACTGAGGGAGGGGAGGAGTCTCACAGTGCTGAGGGAGGGGAGACTGAGGGAGGGGAGGAGTCCCACAGTGCTGAGGGAGGGGAGGCTGAGGGAGGGGAGGAGTCCCACAGTGCTGAGGGAGGGGAGGACTGAGGGAGGGGAGGAGTCCCACAGTGCTGAGGGAGGGGAGGAGTCCCACAGTGCTGAGGAGGGGAGGAGTCCCACAGGTGCTGAGGGAGGGGAGACTGAGGGAGGGGAGGAGTCCCACAGTTGCTGAGGGAGGGGATGCTGAGGGAGGGGAGGATTCCCACAGTGCTGAGGGAGGGGAGACTGAGGGAGGGGAGGAGTCCCACAGTGCTGAGGGAGGGGAGGAGTCCCACAGTGCTGAGGGAGGGGAGACTGAGGGAGGGGAGGAGTCCCACAGTGCTGAGGGAGGGGAGGAGTCTCACAGTGCTGAGGGAGGGGAGGAGTCTCACAGTGCTGAGGGAGGGGAGGTGTCCCAGAGTGCTGAGGGAGGAGAGACTGAGGGAGGGAGGGGTCCCACAGTGCTGAGGGAGGGGAGGAGTCTCACAGTGCTGAGGGAGGGGAGGAGTCTCACAGTGCTGAGGGAGGGGAGGCTGAGGGAGGGGAGGAGTCCCACTGTGCTGAGGGAGGGGAGGAGTCCCACTGTGCTGAGGGAGGGGAGGATTTCCACAGTGCTGAGGGAGGGGAGACTGAGGGAGGGGAGGAGTCCCACATAACTGAGGGAGGGGAGGAGTCCCACTGTGCTGAGGGAGGGGAGACTGAGGGAGGGGAGGAGTCCCACAGTGCTGAGGGAGGAGAGACGGAGGGAGGGGAGGAGTCCCACAGTGCTGAGGGAGGGGAGACTGTGGGAGGGGAGGAGTCCCACAGTGCTGAGGGAGGGGAGACTGAGGGAGAGGAGGAGTCCCACTGTGCCGAGGGAGGGGAGACTGAGGGAGGGGGAGGAGTCCCACAGTGCTGAGGGAGGGGAGGAGTCCCACAGTGCTGAGGGAGGGCAGACTGAGGGAGGGGAGGAGTCCCACAGTGCTGAGGGAGGGGGAGGAGTCCCACAGTGCTGAGGGATGGGAGGCTGAGGGAGGGGAGGAGTCCAACAGTGCTGAGGGAGGGGAGGCTGAGGGAGGGGAGGAGTCCCACAGTGCTGAGGGATGGGAGGCTGAGGGAGGGGAGGAGTCCCACAGTGCTGAGGGAGGGGAGACTGAGGGAGGGGAGGAGTCCCACAGAGCTGAGGGAGGGTAGACTGAGGGAGAGGAGGATTCCCACTGTGCCGAGGGAGGGGAGGAGTCCCACAGTGCTGAGGGTGGGGAGAAGTCCCACAGTGCTGAGGGAGGGCAGACTGAGGGAGGGGGAGGAGACCCACAGTGCTGAGGGAGGGGAGGAGTCCCACAGTGCTGAGGGATGGGAGGCTGAGTGAGGGGAGGAGTCCCACAGTGCTGAGGGAGGGGAGGCTGAGGGAGGGGAGGAGTCCCACAGTGCAGAGGGAGGGGAGGCTGAGGGAGGGGAGGAGTCCCACAGTGCTGAGGGAGGGGAGACTGAGGGAGGGGAGGAGTCCCACAGTGCTGAGGGAGGGGAGACTGAGGGAGGGGAGGAGTCCCACAGTGCTGAGGGAGGGGAGGAGTCGCACAGTGCTGAGGGAGGGGAGGAGTCCCACAGTGCTGAGGGAGGGGAGACTGAGGGAGGGGAGGAGTCCCACAGTGCTGAGGGAGGGGAGACAGAGGGAGGGGAGGAGTGCCAAGTGCTGAGGGAGGGGAGTTGTCCCACAGTGCTGAGTGAGGGGAGGCTGAGGGAGGGGAGGAGTCCCACAGTGCTGAGGGAGGAGAGACGGAGGGAGGGGAGGAGTCCCACAGTGCTGGGGAGGGGAGACTGTGGGAGGGGAGGAGTCCCACAGTGCTGAGGGAGGGGAGGAGTCCCACAGTGCGGAGGAAGGGGAGACTGAGGGAGGGCCGAGTCCCTCAGTGCTGAGGGAGGGTAGACTGAGGGAGGGGAGGAGCCCCACAGTGCTGAGGGAGGGGAGACTGAGGGAGGGGAGAGTCCCACAGTGCTGAGGGAGGGGAGACTGAGGGAGAGGAGGAGTCCCACTGTGCTGAGGGATGGGAGACTGAGGGAGGGGAGGAGTCCCACAGTGCTGAGGGAGGGGAGACTGAGTGAGGGGAGGAGTCCCACGGTGCTGAGGGCGATGAGGAGTCCCACAGTGCTGAGGGAGGGGAGACTGAGGGAGGGGAGGAGTCCCACAGTGCTGAGGGAGGGGAGGAGTCCCACAGTGCTGAGGGAGGGGTGGCTGAGGGAGGGGAGGAGTCCCACAGTGCTGAGAGAGGGGATACTCAGGGAGGGGAGGAGTCCCACAGTGCTGACGGAGTGGACACTGAGGGAGGGGAGGAGTCCCACAGTGCTGATGGAGGGGAGACTGAGGGAGGGGAGGAGTCCCACAAAGCTGAGGGAGGGGAGGAGTCCCACAGTGCTGAGGGAGGGGAGACTGAGGGAGGGGGAGGAGTCCCACAGTGCTGAGGGAGGGGAGACTGAGGGAGGGGAGTAGTCTCACAGTGCTGAGGGAGGGGAGGAGTCCCACAGTGCTTCGGGAGGCGAGGAGTCTCACAGTGCTGAGGGAGTGAGACTGAGATGGGGAGGAGTCTCACAGTGCTGAGGGAGGGGAGACTGAGGGAGGGGAGGAGTCCCACAGTGCTGAGGGAGGGGAGGAGTCCCACAGTGCTGAGGGAGGGGAGACTGAGGGAGGGGAGGAGTCCCACATTGCTGAGGGAGGGGAGACTGAGGGAGGGGAGGTGTCCTACTGTGCTGAGGGAGGGGAGACTGAGGGAGGGTAGAAGTCCCACAGTGCTGAGGGAGGGGAGGCTGAGGGAGGGGAGGAGTCCCACAGTGCTGAGGGAGGGGAGGAGTCCCACAGTGCTGAGGGAGGGGAGCAGTCCCACAGTGCTGAGTGAAGGGAGGAGTCCCACAGTGCTGAGGGAGGGGAGACTGCGGGAGGGGAGGAGTCCCACAGTGCTGAGGGAGGGGAGGAGTCCCACAGTGCTGAGCGAGGGAAGGAGTCCAACAGTGATGAGGGAGGGGAGACTGAGGGCGGGGAGGAGTCCCACAGTGCTGAGGGAGGGAAGACTGAGGGAGGGGAGGAATCCCACAGTGCTGAGGGAGGGGAGACTGAGGGAGGGGAGGAATCCCACAATGCTGAGGGAGGGGAGGAGTCCCACAGTGCTGAGGGAGGGGAGGAGTCCCACAGTGCTGAGGGAGGGGGAGGAGTCCCACAGTGCTGAGTGTGGGGAGAAGTCCCACAGTGCTGAGGGAGGGTAGACTGACGGAGGGGGAGGAGTCCCACAGTGCTGAGGGAGGGGAGACTGAGGGAGGGGAGGAGTCCCACAGTGCTGAGGGAGGGAAGACTGAGGGAGGGGAGGCGTCCCACAGTGCTGAGGGAGGGGAGACTGAGGGAGGGGAGGAGTCCCACAGTGCTGAGGGAGGGGAGGAGTCCCACAGTGCTGAGGGAGGCGAGACTGAGGGAGGGGAGGAGTCTCACATTGCTGAGGGAGGGGAGACTGAGGGAGGGGAGGAGTCCCACAGTGCTGAGGGAGGGGAGACTGAGAGAGAGGAAGAGTCCCACTGTGCTGAGGGAGGGGAGACTGAGGGAGGGGAGGAGTCCCACAGTGCTGACGGAGGGGAGGAGTCCCACAGTGTTGAGGGAGACGAGACTGAGGGAGGGGAGGAGTCCCACAGTGCTGAGGGAGGGTAGACTGAGGGAGGGGAGGAGTCCCACAGTGCTGAGGGAGGGGAGACTGAGGGAGGGGAGGAGTCCCACAGTGCTGAGGGAGGGGAAGAGTTCCACAGTGCTGAGGGAGGGGAGGCTGAGGGAGGGGAGGAGTCCCACAGTGCTGAGGGAGGGGAGGAGTCCCACAGTGCTGAGGGAGGGGAGGCTGAGGGAGGGGAGGAGTCACACAGTGCTGAGGGAGGGGAGACTGAGGGAGGGGAGGTGTCCCACAATGCTGAGGGAGGGGAGACTGAGGGAGGGGAGGAGTCCCACAGTGCTGAGGGAGGGGAGGAGTCCCACAGTGCTGAGGGAGGGGAGACTGAGGGAGGGGAGGAGTCCCACAGTGCTGAGGGAGGGGAGACTGAGGGAGGGGAGGAGTCCCACTGTGCTGAGGGAGGGGAGGTGTCCCACAGTGCTGAGGGAGGGGAGACTGAGGGAGGGGAGGAGTCCCAATGTGCTGAGGGAGGGGAGGTGTCCCACAGTGCTGAGGGAGGGGAGACTGAGGGAGGGGAGGAGTCCCACAGTGCTGAGGGAGGGGAGACTGAGGGAGGGGAGGAGTCTCACTGTGCTGAGGGAGGGGAGACTGAGGGAGGGGAGGAGTCGCACAGTGCTGAGGGAGGGGAGACTGAGGGAGTGGAGGAGTCCCACAGTGCTGAGGGAGGGGAGGTTGAGGGAGAGGAGGAGTCCCACAGTGCTGAGGGAGGGGAGACTGAGGGAGGGGAGGAGTCCCACAGTGCTGAGGGAGGGGAGGAGTCCCACAGTGCTGAGGGAGGGGAGCAGTCCCACGGTGCTGAGGGAGGGGAGACTGAGGGAGGGGAGGAGTCCCACGGTGCTGAGGGAGGGGAGACTGAGGGAGGGGAGGAGTCCCACAGTGCTGAGGGAGGGGAGACTGAGGGAGGGGAGGAGTCCCACAGTGCTGAGGGAGGAGAGGCTGTGGGAGGGGAGGAGTCCCACAGTGCTGAGGGAGGGGAGACCGAGGGAGGGGAGGAGTCCCACAGTGCTGAGGGAGGGGAGACTGTGGGAGGGGAGGAGTCCCACAGTGCTGAGGGAGGGGAGACTGAGGGAGGGGAGGAGTCCCACAGTGCTGAGGGAGGGGAGACTGAGGGAGGGGAGGAGTCCCACAGTGCTGAGGGAGGGGAGGAGTCACACAGTGCTGAGGGAGGGGAGACTGAGGGAGGGGAGGAGACCCACAGTGCTGAGGGAGGGGAGACTGAGGGAGGGGAGGAGTCCCACGGTGCTGAGGGAGATAAGGTGTCCCACAGTGCTGAGGGAGGGGAGACTGAGGGAGGGGAGGAGTCCCACAGTGCTGAGGGAGGGGAGGAGTCCCACAGTGCTGAGGGAGGGGAGACTGAGGGAGGGGAGGAGTCCCACAGTGCTGAGGGAGGGGAGGAGTCACACAGTGCTGAGGGAGATGAGACTGAGGGAGGGGAGGAGTCCCACAGTGCTGAGGGAGGGGAGACTGAGAGAGGGGAGGAGTCCCACAGTGCTGAGGGAGGGGAGACTGAGGGAGGGGAGGAGTCCCACAGTGCTGAGCGAGGGGAGGCTGAGGGAGGGGAGGAGTCCCACAGTGCTGAGGGAGGGGAGGAGTCACACAGTGCTGAGGGAGGTGAGACTGAGGGAGGGGAGGAGTCCCACTGTGCTGAGGGAGGGGAGACTGAGGGAGGGGAGGAGTCCCACAGTGCTGAGGGAGGGGAGACTGAGGGAGGGGAGGAGTCCCACAGTGCTGAGCGAGGGGATGCTGAGGGAGGGGAGGAGTCCCACAGTGCTGAGGGAGGGGAGGAGTCCCACAGTGCTGAGGGAGGCGAGACTGAGGGAGGGGAGGAGTCTCACATTGCTGAGGGAGGGGAGACTGAGGGAGGGGAGGAGTCCCACAGTGCTGAGGGAGGGGAGACTGAGAGAGAGGAGGAGTCCCACTGTGCTGAGGGAGGGGAGACTGAGGGAGGGGAGGAGTCCCACAGTGCTGACGGAGGGGAGGAGTCCCACAGTGTTGAGGGAGACGAGACTGAGGGAGGGGAGGAGTCCCACAGTGCTGAGGGAGGGTAGACTGAGGGAGGGGAGGAGTCCCACAGTGCTGAGGGAGGGGAGACTGAGGGAGGGGAGGAGTCCCACAGTGCTGAGGGAGGGGAAGAGTTCCACAGTGCTAAGGGAGGGGAGGCTGAGGGAGGGGAGGAGTCCCACAGTGCTGAGGGAGGGGAGGAGTCCCACAGTGCTGAGGGAGGGGAGGCTGAGGGAGGGGAGGAGTCCCACAGTGCTGAGGGAGGGGAGACTGAGGGAGGGGAGGTGTCCCACAATGCTGAGGGAGGGGAGACTGAGGGAGGGGAGGAGTCCCACAGTGCTGAGGGAGGGGAGGAGTCCCACAGTGCTGAGGGAGGGGAGACAGAGGGAGGGGAGGAGTCCCACAGTGCTGAGGGAGGGGAGACTGAGGGAGGGGAGGAGTCCCAATGTGCTGAGGGAGGGGAGGTGTCCCACAGTGCTGAGGGAGGGGAGACTGAGGGAGGGGAGGAGTCCCACAGTGCTGAGGGAGGGGAGACTGAGGGAGGGGAGGAGTCTCACTGTGCTGAGGGAGGGGAGACTGAGGGAGGGGAGGAGTCGCACAGTGCTGAGGGAGGGGAGACTGAGGGAGTGGAGGAGTCCCACAGTGCTGAGGGAGGGGAGGTTGAGGGAGAGGAGGAGTCCCACAGTGCTGAGGGAGGGGAGACTGAGGGAGGGGAGGAGTCCCACAGTGCTGAGGGAGGGGAGGAGTCCCACAGTGCTGAGGGAGGGGAGCAGTCCCACGGTGCTGAGGGAGGGGAGACTGAGGGAGGGGAGGAGTCCCACGGTGCTGAGGGAGGGGAGACTGAGGGAGGGGAGGAGTCCCACAGTGCTGAGGGAGGGGAGGAGTCCCACAGTGCTGAGGGAGGGGAGACTGAGGGAGGGGAGGAGACCCACAGTGCTGAGGGAGGGGAGACTGAGGGAGGGGAGGAGTCCCACGGTGCTGAGGGAGATAAGGTGTCCCACAGTGCTGAGGGAGGGGAGACTGAGGGAGGGGAGGAGTCCCACAGTGCTGAGGGAGGGGAGGAGTCCCACAGTGCTGAGGGAGGGGAGACTGAGGGAGGGGAGGAGTCCCACAGTGCTGAGGGAGGGGAGGAGTCACACAGTGCTGAGGGAGGTGAGACTGAGGGAGGGGAGGAGTCCCACAGTGCTGAGGGAGGGGAGACTGAGAGAGAGGAGGAGTCCCACTGTGCTGAGGGAGGGGAGACTGAGGGAGGGGAGGAGTCCCACAGTGCTGAGGGAGGGGAGACTGAGGGAGGGGAGGAGTCCCACAGTGCTGAGCGAGGGGAGGCTGAGGGAGGGGAGGAGTCCCACAGTGCTGAGGGAGGGGAGGAGTCCCACAGTGCTGAGGGAGGCGAGACTGAGGGAGGGGAGGAGTCTCACATTGCTGAGGGAGGGGAGACTGAGGGAGGGGAGGAGTCCCACAGTGCTGAGGGAGGGGAGACTGAGAGAGAGGAGGAGTCCCACTGTGCTGAGGGAGGGGAGACTGAGGGAGGGGAGGAGTCCCACAGTGCTGACGGAGGGGAGGAGTCCCACAGTGTTGAGGGAGACGAGACTGAGGGAGGGGAGGAGTCCCACAGTGCTGAGGGAGGGTAGACTGAGGGAGGGGAGGAGTCCCACAGTGCTGAGGGAGGGGAGACTGAGGGAGGGGAGGAGTCCCACAGTGCTGAGGGAGGGGAAGAGTTCCACAGTGCTGAGGGAGGGGAGGCTGAGGGAGGGGAGGAGTCCCACAGTGCTGAGGGAGGGGAGGAGTCCCACAGTGCTGAGGGAGGGGAGGCTGAGGGAGGGGAGGAGTCCCACAGTGCTGAGGGAGGGGAGACTGAGGGAGGGGAGGTGTCCCACAATGCTGAGGGAGGGGAGACTGAGGGAGGGGAGGAGTCCCACAGTGCTGAGGGAGGGGAGGAGTCCCACAGTGCTGAGGGAGGGGAGACTGAGGGAGGGGAGGAGTCCCACAGTGCTGAGGGAGGGGAGACTGAGGGAGGGGAGGAGTCCCAATGTGCTGAGGGAGGGGAGGTGTCCCACAGTGCTGAGGGAGGGGAGACTGAGGGAGGGGAGGAGTCCCACAGTGCTGAGGGAGGGGAGACTGAGGGAGGGGAGGAGTCTCACTGTGCTGAGGGAGGGGAGACTGAGGGAGGGGAGGAGTCGCACAGTGCTGAGGGAGGGGAGACTGAGGGAGTGGAGGAGTCCCACAGTGCTGAGGGAGGGGAGGTTGAGGGAGAGGAGGAGTCCCACAGTGCTGAGGGAGGGGAGACTGAGGGAGGGGAGGAGTCCCACAGTGCTGAGGGAGGGGAGGAGTCCCACAGTGCTGAGGGAGGGGAGCAGTCCCACGGTGCTGAGGGAGGGGAGACTGAGGGAGGGGAGGAGTCCCACGGTGCTGAGGGAGGAGAGACTGAGGGAGGGGAGGAGTCCCACAGTGCTGAGGGAGGGGAGACTGAGGGAGGGGAGGAGTCCCACAGTGCTGAGGGAGGGGAGACTGAGGGAGGGGAGGAGTCCCACAGTGCTGAGGGAGGGGAGGCTGAGGGAAGGGAGGAGTCCCACAGTGCTGAGGGAGGAGAGGCTGTGGGAGGGGAGGAGTCCCACAGTGCTGAGGGAGGGGAGACCGAGGGAGGGGAGGAGTCCCACAGTGCTGAGGGAGGGGAGACTGAGGGAGGGGAGGAGTCCCACAGTGCTGAGGGAGGGGAGACTGAGGGAGGGGAGGAGTCCCACAGTGCTGAGGGAGGGGAGGAGTCGCACAGTGCTGAGGGAGGGGAGACTGAGGGAGGGGAGGAGTCCCACAGTGTTGAGGGAGGGGAGGAGTCGCACAGTGCTGAGGGAGGGGAGACTGAGGGAGGGGAGGAGACCCACAGTGCTGAGGGAGGGGAGACTGAGGGAGGGGAGGAGTCCCACAGTGCTGAGGGAGGGGAGACTGAGGGAGGGGAGGAGTCCCACAGTGCTGAGGGAGGGGAGACTGAGGGAGGGGAGGAGTCCCACAGTGCTGAGGGAGGGGGAGACTGAGGGAGGGCAGGAGTCCCACAGTGCTGAGGGAGGGGAGGAGTCGCACAGTGCTGAGGGAGGGGAGACTGAGGGAGGGGAGGAGACCCACAGTGCTGAGGGAGGGGAGACTGAGGGAGGGGAGGAGTCCCACGGTGCTGAGGGAGATGAGGAGTCCCACAGTGCTGAGGGAGGGGAGACTGAGGGAGGGGAGGAGTCCCACAGTGCTGAGGGAGGGGAGGAGTCGCACAGTGCTGCGGGAGGGGCGACTGAGGGAGGGGAGGAGTCCCACAGTGCTGAGGGAGGGGAGACTGAGGGAGGGGAGGAGTCCTACAGTGCTGAGGGAGGGGAGACTGAGGGAGGGGAGGAGTCCCACAGTGCTGAGGGAGGGGAGGAGTCGCACAGTGCTGAGGGAGGGGCGACTGAGGGAGGGGAGGAGTCCCACAGTGCTGAGGGAGGGGAGACTGAGGGAGGGGAGGAGTCCCACAGTGCTGAGGCAGGGGAGACAGAGGGAGGGGAGGAGTCCCAAGTGCTGAGGGAGGGGAGGAGTCCCACAGTGCTGAGTGAGGGGAGGCTGAGGGAGGGGAGGAGTCCCACACTGCTGAGGGAGGTGAGACTGAGGGAGGGGAGGAGTCCCACAGTGCTGAGGGAGGAGAGACGGAGGGAGGGGAGGAGTCCCACAGTGCTGGGAAGGGGAGACTGTGGGAGGGGAGGAGTCCCACGGTGCTGAGGGAGATAAGGAGTCCCACAGTGCTGAGGGAGGGGAGACTGAGGGAGGGGAGGAGTCCCACAGTGCTGAGGGAGGGGAGGAGTCCCACAGTGCTGCGGGAGGGGCGACTGAGGGAGGGGAGGAGTCCCACAGTGCTGAGGGAGGGGAGACTGAGGGAGGGGAGGAGTCCCACAGTGCTGAGGGAGGGGAGACTGAGGGAGGGGAGGAGTCCCACAGTGCTGAGGGAGGGGAGACTGAGGGAGGGGAGGAGACCCACAGTGCTGAGGGAGGGGAGACTGAGGGAGGGGAGGAGTCCCACGGTGCTGAGGGAGATGAGGAGTCCCACAGTGCTGAGGGAGGGGAGACTGAGGGAGGGGAGGAGTCCCACAGTGCTGAGGGAGGGGAGACTGAGGGAGGGGAGGATCCCACAGTGCTGAGGGAGGGGAGACTGAGGGAGGGGAGGAGTCCCACAGTGCTGAGGGAGGGGAGACTGAGGGAGGGGAGGAGTCTCACAGTGCTGAGGGAGGGGAGGAGTCCCACAGTGCTGAGGGAGGGGAGACAGAGGGAGGGGAGGAGTCCCAAGTGCTGAGGGAGGGGAGGAGTCCCACAGTGCTGAGTGAGGGGAGGCTGAGGGAGGGGAGGAGTCCCACACTGCTGAGGGAGGTGAGACTGAGTGAGGGGAGGAGTCCCACAGTGCTGAGGGAGAGAGACGGAGGGAGGGGAGGGAGTCCCACAGTGCTGGGGGAGGGGAGACTGTGGGAGGGGAGGAGTCCCACAGTGCTGAGGGAGGGGAGGAGTCCCACAGTGCGGAGGGAGGGGAGACTGAGGGAGGGCCGAGTCCCTCAGTGCTGAGGGAGGGTAGACTGAGGGAGGGGAGGAGCCCCACAGTGCTGAGGGAGGGGAGGCTGAGGGAGGGGAGGAGTCCCACAGTGCTGAGGGAGGGGAGACTGAGGGAGAGGAGGAGTCCCACTGTGCCGAGGGAGGGGAGACTGAGGGAGGGGGAGGAGTCCCACAGTGCTGAGGGAGGGGAGGAGTCCCACAGTGCTGAGGGAGGGGAGACTGAGGGAGGGCCGAGTCCCACAGAGCCGAGGGAGGGGAGACAGAGGGAGGGGAGGAGTCCCACAGTGCTGAGGGAGGGGAGACTGAGGGAGGGGAGGAGTCCCACAGTGCTGAGGGAGGGGCGACTGAGGGAGGGGAGGAGTCCCACAGTGCTGAGGGGGGTGTGGCTGAGGGAGGGGAGGAGTCCCACAGTGCTGAGAGAGGGGAGACTCAGGGAGGGGAGGAGTCCCACAGTGCTGATGGAGGGGAGACTGAGGGAGGGGAGTAGTCTCACAGTGCTGAGGGAGGGGAGGAGTCCCACAGTGCTTCGGGAGGCGAGGCTGTGGGAGGGGAGGAGTCCCACAGTGCTGAGGGAGGGGAGACCGAGGGAGGGGAGGAGTCCCACAGTGCTGAGGGAGGGGAGACTGAGGGAGGGGAGGAGTCCCACAGTGCTGAGGGAGGGGAGACTGAGGGAGGGGAGGAGTCCCACAGTGCTGAGGGAGGGGAGACTGAGGGAGGGGAGGAGTCCCACAGTGCTGAGGGAGGGGAGACTGAGGGAGGGGAGGAGTCCCACAGTGCTGAGGGAGGGGAGACTGAGGGAGGGGAGGAGTCCCACAGTGCTGAGGGAGGGGAGGAGTCGCACAGTGCTGAGGGAGGGGAGACTGAGGGAGGGGAGGAGACCCACAGTGCTGAGGGAGGGGAGACTGAGGGAGGGGAGGTGTCCCACGGTGCTGAGGGAGATAAGGTGTCCCACAGTGCTGAGGGAGGGGAGACTGAGGGAGGGGAGGAGTCCCACAGTGCTGAGGGAGGGGAGACTGAGGGAGGGGAGGAGTCCCACAGTGCTGAGGGAGGGGAGACTGAGGGAGGGGAGGAGTCCCACAGTGCTGAGGGAGGGGAGACTGAGGGAGGGGAGGAGTCCCACAGTGCTGAGGGAGGGGAGGAGTCGCACAGTGCTGAGGGAGGGGAGACTGAGGGAGGGGAGGAGACCCACAGTGCTGAGGGAGGGGAGACTGAGGGAGGGGAGGAGTCCCACGGTGCTGAGGGAGGGGAGGAGTCGCACAGTGCTGCGGGAGGGGCGACTGAGGGAGGGGAGGAGTCCCACAGTGCTGAGGGAGGGGAGACTGAGGGAGGGGAGGAGTCCTACAGTGCTGAGGGAGGGGAGACTGAGGGAGGGGAGGAGTCCCACAGTGCTGAGGGAGGGGAGGAGTCGCACAGTGCTGAGGGAGGGGCGACTGAGGGAGGGGAGGAGTCCCACAGTGCTGAGGGAGGGGAGACTGAGGGAGGGGAGGAGTCTTACAGTGCTGAGGGAGGGGAGGAGTCCCACAGTGCTGAGGGAGGGGAGACAGAGGGAGGGGAGGAGTCCCAAGTGCTGAGGGAGGGGAGGAGTCCCACAGTGCTGAGTGAGGGGAGGCTGAGGGAGGGGAGGAGTCCCACACTGCTGAGGGAGGTGAGACTGAGGGAGGGGAGGAGTCCCACGGTGCTGAGGGAGATAAGGAGTCCCACAGTGCTGAGGGAGGGGAGACTGAGGGAGGGGAGGAGTCCCACAGTGCTGAGGGAGGGGAGGAGTCCCACAGTGCTGCGGGAGGGGCGACTGAGGGAGGGGAGGAGTCCCACAGTGCTGAGGGAGGGGAGACTGAGGGAGGGGAGGAGTCCCACAGTGCTGAGGGAGGGGAGACTGAGGGAAGGGAGGAGTCCCACAGTGCTGAGGGAGGGGAGACTGAGGGAGGGGAGGAGTCCCACAGTGCTGAGGGAGGGGAGAAGTCCCACAGTGCTGAGGGAGGGGAGACTGAGGGAGGGGAGGAGACCCACAGTGCTGAGGGAGGGGAGACTGAGGGAGGGGAGGAGTCCCACGGTGCTGAGGGAGATGAGGAGTCCCACAGTGCTGAGGGAGGGGAGACTGAGGGAGGGGAGGAGTCCCACAGTGCTGAGGGAGGGGAGGAGTCGCACAGTGCTGCGGGAGGGGCGACTGAGGGAGGGGAGGAGTCCCACAGTGCTGAGGGAGGGGAGACTGAGGGAGGGGAGGAGTCCTACAGTGCTGAGGGAGGGGAGACTGAGGGAGGGGAGGAGTCCCACAGTGCTGAGGGAGGGGAGGAGTCGCACAGTGCTGAGGGAGGGGCGACTGAGGGAGGGGAGGAGTCCCACAGTGCTGAGGGAGGGGAGACTGAGGGAGGGGAGGAGTCCCACAGTGCTGAGGGAGGGGAGACTGAGGGAGGGGAGGAGTCCCACAGTGCTGAGGGAGGGGAGACTGAGGGAGGGGAGGAGTCTCACAGTGCTGAGGGAGGGGAGGAGTCCCACAGTGTTGAGGGAGGGGAGGAGTCCCACAGTGCGGAGGGAGGGGAGACTGAGGGAGGGCCGAGTCCCTCAGTGCTGAGGGAGGGTAGACTGAGGGAGGGGAGGAGCCCCACAGTGCTGAGGGAGGGGAGGCTGAGGGAGGGGAGGAGTCCCACAGTGCTGAGGGAGGGGAGACTGAGGGAGAGGAGGAGTCCCACTGTGCCGAGGGAGGGGAGACTGAGGGAGGGGGAGGAGTCCCACAGTGCTGAGGGAGGGGAGGAGTCCCACAGTGCTGAGGGAGGGGAGACTGAGGGAGGGCCGAGTCCCACAGAGCCGAGGGAGGGGAGACAGAGGGAGGGGAGGAGTCCCACAGTGCTGAGGGAGGGGAGGCTGAGGGAGGGGAGGAGTCCCACAGTGCTGATGGAGGGGAGACTGAGGGAGGGGAGGAGTCGCACAAAGCTGAGGGAGGGGAGTAGTCTCACAGTGCTGAGGGAGGGGAGGAGTCCCACAGTGCTTCGGGAGGCGAGGAGTCTCACAGTGCTGAGGGAGTGAGACTGAGATGGGGAGGAGTCTCACAGTGCTGAGGGAGGGCAGACTGAGGGAGGGGAGGAGTCCCACAGTGCTGAGGGAGGAGAGGAGTCCCACAGTGCTGAGGGAGGGGAGACTGAGGGAGGGGAGGAGTCCCACATTGCTGAGGGAGGGGAGACTGAGGGAGGGGAGGTGTCCCACAGTTCTGAGGGAGGGGAGACTGAGGGAGGGGAGGATTCCCACAGTGCTGAGGGAGGGGAGGAGTCCCACAGTGCTGATCGAGGGAAGGAGTCCAACAGTGATGAGGGAGGGGAGACTGAGGGCGGGGAGGAGTCCCACAGTACTGAGTCGGGGGGACACTGAGGGAGGGGAGGAGTCCCACAGTGCTGAGGGAGGGGAGACTGAGGGAGGGGAGGAGTCGCACAGTGCTGAGGGAGGGGAGACTGAGGGAGGGGAGGAATCCCACAGTGCTGAGGGAGGGGAGGAGTCCCACAGTGCTGAGGGAGGGGAGGAGTCCCACAGTGCTGAGGGAGGGGGAGGAGTCCCACAGTGCTGAGGGTGGGGGGAAGTCCCACAGTGCTGAGGGAGGGGAGACTGACGGAGGGGGAGGAGTCCCACAGTGCTGAGGGAGGGAAGACTGAGGGAGGGGAGGAGTCCCACAGTGCTGAGGGAGGGGAGACTGAGGAGGGGAGGAGTCCCACAGTGCTGACGGAGGGGAGGAGTCCCACAGTGCTGAGGGAGGCGAGACTGAGGGAGGGGAGGAGTCTCACATTGCTGAGGGAGGGGAGACTGAGGGAGGGGAGGAGTCCCACAGTGCTGAGGGAGGGGAGACTGAGAGAGAGGAGGAGTCCCACTGTGCTGAGGGAGGGGAGACTGAGGGAGGGGAGGAGTCCCACAGTGCTGAGCGAGGGGAGGCTGAGGGAGGGGAGGAATCCCACAGTGCTGAGGGAGGTGAGACTGAGGGAGGGGAGGAGTCCCACAGTGCTGAGGGAGGGGAGACTGAGAGAGAGGAGGAGTCCCACAGTGCTGAGGGAGGGGAGACTGAGGGAGGGGAGGAGTCCCACAGTGCTGAGGGAGGGGAGACTGAGGGAGGGGAGGAGTCCCACAGTGCTGAGGGAGGGGAGGAGTCCCACAGTGCTGAGGGAGGGGAGGAGTCCCACAGTGCTGAGCGAGGGGAGGCTGAGGGAGGGGAGGAGTCCCACAGTGCTGACGGAGGGGAGGAGTCCCACAGTGCTGAGGGAGGCGAGACTGAGGGAGGGGAGGAGTCTCACATTGCTGAGGGAGGGGAGACTGAGGGAGGGGAGGAGTCCCACAGTTCTGAGGGAGGGGAGACTGAGGGAGGGGAGGATTCCCACAGTGCTGAGGGAGGGGAGGAGTCCCACAGTGCTGATCGAGGGAAGGAGTCCAACAGTGATGAGGGAGGGGAGACTGAGGGCGGGGAGGAGTCCCACAGTGCTGAGTCGGGGGGACACTGAGGGAGGGGAGGAGTCCCACAGTGCTGAGGGAGGGGAGACTGAGGGAGGGGAGGAGTCGCACAGTGCTGAGGGAGGGGAGACTGAGGGAGGGGAGGAATCCCACAGTGCTGAGGGAGGGGAGGAGTCCCACAGTGCTGAGGGAGGGGAGGAGTCCCACAGTGCTGAGGGAGGGGGAGGAGTCCCACAGTGCTGAGGGTGGGGGGAAGTCCCACAGTGCTGAGGGAGGGGAGACTGACGGAGGGGGAGGAGTCCCACAGTGCTGAGGGAGGGGAGACTGAGGAGGGGAGGAGTCCCACAGTGCTGAGGGAGGGGAGACTGAGGGAGGGGAGGAGTCCCACAGTGCTGAGGGAGGGGAGACTGAGAGAGAGGAGGAGTCCCACAGTGCTGAGGGAGGGGAGACTGAGGGAGGGGAGGAGTCCCACAGTGCTGAGGGAGGGGAGACTGAGGGAGGGGAGGAGTCCCACAGTGCTGAGGGAGGGGAGGAGTCCCACAGTGCTGAGGGAGGGGAGGAGTCCCACAGTGCTGAGCGAGGGGAGGCTGAGGGAGGGGAGGAGTCCCACAGTGCTGACGGAGGGGAGGAGTCCCACAGTGCTGAGGGAGGCGAGACTGAGGGAGGGGAGGAGTCTCACATTGCTGAGGGAGGGGAGACTGAGGGAGGGGAGGAGTCCCACAGTGCTGAGGGAGGGGAGACTGAGAGAGAGGAGGAGTCCCACTGTGCTGAGGGAGGGGAGACTGAGGGAGGGGAGGAGTCCCACAGTGCTGAGCGAGGGGAGGCTGAGGGAGGGGAGGAATCCCACAGTGCTGAGGGAGGTGAGACTGAGGGAGGGGAGGAGTCCCACAGTGCTGAGGGAGGGGAGACTGAGAGAGAGGAGGAGTCCCACAGTGCTGAGGGAGGGGAGACTGAGGGAGGGGAGGAGTCCCACAGTGCTGAGGGAGGGGAGACTGAGGGAGGGGAGGAGTCCCACAGTGCTGAGGGAGGGGAGGAGTCCCACAGTGCTGAGGGAGGGGAGGAGTCCCACAGTGCTGAGCGAGGGGAGGCTGAGGGAGGGGAGGAGTCCCACAGTGCTGACGGAGGGGAGGAGTCCCACAGTGCTGAGGGAGGCGAGACTGAGGGAGGGGAGGAGTCTCACATTGCTGAGGGAGGGGAGACTGAGGGAGGGGAGGAGTCCCACAGTGCTGAGGGAGGGGAGACTGAGAGAGAGGAGGAGTCCCACTGTGCTGAGGGAGGGGAGACTGAGGGAGGGGAGGAGTCCCACAGTGCTGAGCGAGGGGAGGCTGAGGGAGGGGAGGAATCCCACAGTGCTGACGGAGGGGAGGAGTCCCACAGTGTTGAGGGAGACGAGACTGAGGGAGGGGAGGATTCCCACAGTGCTGAGGGAGGGTAGACTGAGGGAGGGGAGGAGTCCCACAGTGCTGAGGGAGGGGAAGAGTTCCACAGTGCTGAGGGAGGGGAGGCTGAGTGAGGGGAGAAGTCCCACAGTGCTGAGGGAGGGGAGGAGTCCCACAGTGCTGAGGGAGGGGAGGCTGAGGGAGGGGAGGAGTCCCACAGTGCTGAGGGAGGGGAGACTGAGGGAGGGGAGGAGTCCCACAGTGCTGAGGGAGGGGAGACTGAGGGAGGGGAGGAGTCCCACTGTGCTGAGGGAGGGGAGACTGAGGGAGGGGAGGAGTCGCACAGTGCTGAGGGAGGGGAGACTGATGGAGTGGAGGAATCCCACAGTGCTGAGGGAGGGGAGGTTGAGGGAGAGGAGGACTCCCACAGTGCTGAGGGAGGGGAGACTGAGGGAGGGGAGGAGTCCCACAGTGCTGAGGGAGGGGAGACTGAGGGAGGGGAGGAGTCCCACGGTGCTGAGGGAGGGGAGACTTTGGGAGGGGAGGAGTCCCACGGTGCTGAGGGAGGGGAGACTGAGGGAGGGGAGGAGTCCCACAGTGCTGAGGGAGGGGAGACTGAGGGAGGGGAGGAGTCCCACAGTGCTGAGGGAGGAGAGGCTGTGGGAGGGGAGGAGTCCCACAGTGCTGAGGGAGGGGAGACCGAGGGAGGGGAGGAGTCCCACAGTGCTGAGGGAGGGGAGACTGAGGGAGGGGAGGAGTCCCACAGTGCTGAGGGAGGGGAGACTGAGGGAGGGGAGGAGTCCCACAGTGCTGAGGGAGGGGAGGAGTCGCACAGTGCTGAGGGAGGGGAGACTGAGGGAGGGGAGGAGACCCACAGTGCTGAGGGAGGGGAGACTGAGGGAGGGGAGGAGTCCCACGGTGCTGAGGGAGATGAGGAGTCCCACAGTGCTGAGGGAGGGGAGACTGAGGGAGGGGAGGAGTCCCACAGTGCTGAGGGAGGGGAGGAGTCCCACAGTGCTGAGGGAGGGGAGACTGAGGGAGGGGAGGAGTCCCACAGTGCTGAGGGAGGGGAGGAGTCCCACAGTGCTGAGGGAGGGGAGACTGAGGGAGTGGAGGAGTCCCACAGTGCTGAGGGAGGGGAGGAGTCCCACAGCGCTGAGGGAGGGGTGGAGACCCAGAGTGCTGAGGGAGGGGAGACTGAGGGAGGGGAGGAGTCTCACACAGCTGAGGGAGGGGAGACTGAGGGAGGGGAGGAGTCCCACAGTGATGAGGGAGGGGAGAATGAGGGAGGGGAGGAGTCCCACAGTGATGAGGGAGGGGAGGAGTCCCACAGTGCTGAGGGAGGGGAGACTGAGGGAGGGGAGGAGTCCCACAGTGCTGAGGGAGGGGAGACTGAGGGAGGGGAGGAGTCCCACAGTGCTGAGGGAGGGGAGGAGTCCCACAGTGCTGAGGGAGGGGTGGAGTCCCACAGTGCTGAGGGAGGGGAGGAGTCCCACAGTGCTGAGGGAGGGGAGACTGAGGGAGGGGAGGAGTCCCACAGTGCTGAGGGAGGGGAGACTGAGGGAGGGGAGGAGTCCCACAGTGCTGAGGGAGGGGGTGGAGTCCCACAGTGATGAGGGTGGGGAGAAGTCCCACAGTGCTGAGGGAGGGGAGACTGAGGGAGGGGGAGGAGTCCCACAGTGCTGAGGGATGGGAGGCTGAGGGAGGGGAGGAGTCCCACAGTGCTGAGGGAGGGGAGGCTGAGGGAGGGGAGGAGTCCCACAGTGCTGAGGGAGGGGAGGCAGAGGGAGGGGAGGAGTCCCACAGTGCTGAGGGAGGGGAGGCTGAGGGAGGGGAGGAGTCCCACAGCGCTGAGTGAGGGGAGACTGAGGGATGGGAGGAGTCCCACAGTGCTGAGGGAGGGGAGACTGAGGGAGGGGAGGAGTCCCACAGTGCTGAGGGAGGGGAGGAGTCCCACAGTGCTGAGAGAGGGGAGACTGAGGGAGGGGAGGAGTCCCACAGTTCTGAGGGAGGTTAGAGTGAGGGAGGTGAGGAGTCCCACAGTGCTGAGGGAGGGGAGGAGTCCCACTGTGCTGAGAGAGGGGAGACTGAGGGAGGGGAGGAGTCCCACAGTGCTGAGGGAGGGGAGGAGTCCCACAGTGCTGAGGGAGGGGAGGAGTCCCACAGTGCTGAGGGAGGGGAGGAGTCCCACAGTGCTGAGGGAGGGGAGACTGAGGGAGGGGAGGAGTCCCACAGTGCTGAGGGAGGGGAGACTGAGGGAGGGGAGGAGTCCCACAGTGCTGAGGGAGAGGTGTCTGAGGGAGGGGAGGAGTCCCACAATGCTGAGGGAGGGGAGACTGAGGGAGTGGAGGAGTCCCACAGTGCTGAGGGACGGGAGACTGAGGGAGGGGAGGAGTCCCAAACTGCTGAGGGAGGGGTGGAGTCTCACAATGCTGAGGGAGGGGAGACTGAGGGAGGGGGAGGAGTCCCACAGCGCTGAGGGAGGGGAGGAGTCCCACAGTGCTGAGGGAGGGGAGACTGAGGGAGGGGAGGAGTCTCACAGTGCTGAGGGAGGGGAGACTGAGGGAGGGGAGGAGTCCCACAGTGCTGAGGGAGGGGAGGAGTCCCACAGTGCTGAGGGAGGGGAGACTGAGGGAGGGGAGGAGTCTCACAGTGCTGAGGGAGGGGAGACTGAGGGAGGGGAGGAGTCCCACAGTGCTGAGGGAGGGGAGACTGAGGGAGGGGAGGAGTCCCACAGTGCTGAGGGAGGGGAGACAGAGGGAGGGGAGGAGTCCCACAGTGAGAGGGAGGGAGAGCTCAGGAGGGGGAGGAGAAGTCTGAGGGAGGGGAGGATTCCCACAGTGCTGAGCTGAGGGAGGAGGAGTCCCACATGCTGAGGGAGGGGCAGACATGAGGGAGGGAGAGGGGAGGAGTCCCACAGTGCTGAGCGAGGGGAGGCTGAGGGAGGGGAGGAATCCCACAGTGCTGAGGGAGGTGAGACTGAGGGAGGGGAGGAGTCCCACAGTGCTGAGGGAGGGGAGACTGAGAGAGAGGAGGAGTCCCACAGTGCTGAGGGAGGGGAGACTGAGGGAGGGGAGGAGTCCCACAGTGCTGAGGGAGGGGAGACTGAGGGAGGGGAGGAGTCCCACAGTGCTGAGGGAGGGGAGGAGTCCCACAGTGCTGAGGGAGGGGAGGAGTCCCACAGTGCTGAGCGAGGGGAGGCTGAGGGAGGGGAGGAGTCCCACAGTGCTGACGGAGGGGAGGAGTCCCACAGTGCTGAGGGAGGCGAGACTGAGGGAGGGGAGGAGTCTCACATTGCTGAGGGAGGGGAGACTGAGGGAGGGGAGGAGTCCCACAGTGCTGAGGGAGGGGAGACTGAGAGAGAGGAGGAGTCCCACTGTGCTGAGGGAGGGGAGACTGAGGGAGGGGAGGAGTCCCACAGTGCTGAGCGAGGGGAGGCTGAGGGAGGGGAGGAATCCCACAGTGCTGACGGAGGGGAGGAGTCCCACAGTGTTGAGGGAGACGAGACTGAGGGAGGGGAGGATTCCCACAGTGCTGAGGGAGGGTAGACTGAGGGAGGGGAGGAGTCCCACAGTGCTGAGGGAGGGGAAGAGTTCCACAGTGCTGAGGGAGGGGAGGCTGAGTGAGGGGAGAAGTCCCACAGTGCTGAGGGAGGGGAGGAGTCCCACAGTGCTGAGGGAGGGGAGGCTGAGGGAGGGGAGGAGTCCCACAGTGCTGAGGGAGGGGAGACTGAGGGAGGGGAGGAGTCCCACAGTGCTGAGGGAGGGGAGACTGAGGGAGGGGAGGAGTCCCACTGTGCTGAGGGAGGGGAGACTGAGGGAGGGGAGGAGTCGCACAGTGCTGAGGGAGGGGAGACTGAGGGAGTGGAGGAATCCCACAGTGCTGAGGGAGGGGAGGTTGAGGGAGAGGAGGACTCCCACAGTGCTGAGGGAGGGGAGACTGAGGGAGGGGAGGAGTCCCACAGTGCTGAGGGAGGGGAGACTGAGGGAGGGGAGGAGTCCCACGGTGCTGAGGGAGGGGAGACTTTGGGAGGGGAGGAGTCCCACGGTGCTGAGGGAGGGGAGACTGAGGGAGGGGAGGAGTCCCACAGTGCTGAGGGAGGGGAGACTGAGGGAGGGGAGGAGTCCCACAGTGCTGAGGGAGGAGAGGCTGTGGGAGGGGAGGAGTCCCACAGTGCTGAGGGAGGGGAGACCGAGGGAGGGGAGGAGTCCCACAGTGCTGAGGGAGGGGAGACTGAGGGAGGGGAGGAGTCCCACAGTGCTGAGGGAGGGGAGACTGAGGGAGGGGAGGAGTCCCACAGTGCTGAGGGAGGGGAGGAGTCGCACAGTGCTGAGGGAGAGGAGGAGTCCCACAGTGCTGAGGGAGGGGAGACTGAGGGAGGGGAGGAGTCCCACAGTGCTGAGGGAGGGGAGGAGTCCCACAGCGCTGAGGGAGGGGTGGAGACCCAGAGTGCTGAGGGAGGGGAGACTGAGGGAGGGGAGGAGTCTCACACAGCTGAGGGAGGGGAGACTGAGGGAGGGGAGGAGTCCCACAGTGATGAGGGAGGGGAGAATGAGGGAGGGGAGGAGTCCCACAGTGCTGAGGGAGGGGAGACTGAGGGAGGGGAGGAGACCCACAGTGCTGAGGGAGGGGAGACTGAGGGAGGGGAGGAGTCCCACGGTGCTGAGGGAGATGAGGAGTCCCACAGTGCTGAGGGAGGGGAGACTGAGGGAGGGGAGGAGTCCCACAGTGCTGAGGGAGGGGAGGAGTCCCACAGTGCTGAAGGAGGGGAGACTGAGGGAGGGGAGGAGTCCCACAGTGCTGAGGGAGGGGAGGAGTCCCACAGTGCTGAGGGAGGGGAGACTGAGGGAGTGGAGGAGTCCCACAGTGCTGAGGGAGGGGAGGAGTCCCACAGCGCTGAGGGAGGGGTGGAGACCCAGAGTGCTGAGGGAGGGGAGACTGAGGGAGGGGAGGAGTCTCACACAGCTGAGGGAGGGGAGACTGAGGGAGGGGAGGAGTCCCACAGTGATGAGGGAGGGGAGAATGAGGGAGGGGAGGAGTCCCACAGTGATGAGGGAGGGGAGGAGTCCCACAGTGCTGAGGGAGGGGAGACTGAGGGAGGGGAGGAGTCCCACAGTGCTGAGGGAGGGGAGACTGAGGGAGGGGAGGAGTCCCACAGTGCTGAGGGAGGGGAGGAGTCCCACAGTGCTGAGGGAGGGGTGGAGTCCCACAGTGCTGAGGGGGGGGAGAATGAGGGAGGGGAGGATCCCACAGTGATGAGGGAGGGGAGGAGTCCCACTTTGCTGAGGGAGTGGAGACTGAGGGAGGGGAGGAGTCCCACAGTGCTGAGGGAGTGGAGGAGTCCCACAGTGCTGAGGGAGTAGAGACTGAGGGAGGGGAGGAGTCCCACAGTGCTGAGGGAGGGGAGACTGAGGGAGGGGAGGAGTCCCACAGTGCTGAGGGAGGGGAGACTGAGGGAGGGGAGGAGTCCCACAGTGCTGAGGGAGGGGGTGGAGTCCCACAGTGATGAGGGTGGGGAGAAGTCCCACAGTGCTGAGGGAGGGAGACTGAGGGAGGGGGAGGAGTCCCACAGTGCTGAGGGATGGGAGGCTGAGGGAGGGGAGGAGTCCCACAGTGCTGAGGGAGGGGAGGCTGAGGGAGGGGAGGAGTCCCACAGTGCTGAGGGAGGGGAGGCAGAGGGAGGGGAGGAGTCCCACAGTGCTGAGGGAGGGGAGGCTGAGGGAGGGGAGGAGTCCCACAGCGCTGAGTGAGGGGAGACTGAGGGATGGGAGGAGTCCCACAGTGCTGAGGGAGGGGAGACTGAGGGAGGGGAGGAGTCCCACAGTGCTGAGGGAGGGGAGGAGTCCCACAGTGCTGAGAGAGGGGAGACTGAGGGAGGGGAGGAGTCCCACAGTTCTGAGGGAGGTTAGAGTGAGGGAGGTGAGGAGTCCCACAGTGCTGAGGGAGGGGAGGAGTCCCACTGTGCTGAGAGAGGGGAGACTGAGGGAGGGGAGGAGTCCCACAGTGCTGAGGGAGGGGAGGAGTCCCACAGTGCTGAGGGAGGGGAGGAGTCCCACAGTGCTGAGGGAGGGGAGGAGTCCCACAGTGCTGAGGGAGGGGAGACTGAGGGAGGGGAGGAGTCCCACAGTGCTGAGGGAGGGGAGACTGAGGGAGGGGAGGAGTCCCACAGTGCTGAGGGAGAGGTGTCTGAGGGAGGGGAGGAGTCCCACAATGCTGAGGGAGGGGAGACTGAGGGAGTGGAGGAGTCCCACAGTGCTGAGGGACGGGAGACTGAGGGAGGGGAGGAGTCCCACAGTGCTGAGGGACGGGAGACTGAGGGAGGGGAGGAGTCCCAAACTGCTGAGGGAGGGGTGGAGTCTCACAATGCTGAGGGAGGGGAGACTGAGGGAGGGGGAGGAGTCCCACAGCGCTGAGGGAGGGGAGGAGTCCCACAGTGCTGAGGGAGGGGAGACTGAGGGAGGGGAGGAGTCTCACAGTGCTGAGGGAGGGGAGACTGAGGGAGGGGAGGAGTCCCACAGTGCTGAGGGAGGGGAGGAGTCCCACAGTGCTGAGGGAGGGGAGACTGAGGGAGGGGAGGAGTCTCACAGTGCTGAGGGAGGGGAGACTGAGGGAGGGGAGGAGTCTCACAGTGCTGAGGGAGGGGAGACTGAGGGAGGGGAGGAGTCCCACAGTGCTGAGGGAGGGGAGGCTGAGGGAGGGGAGGATTCATAAGAACATAAGAAATAGTAGCAGGAGTAGGCCAATCGGCCCCTCGAGCCTGCTCCGCCATTCAATAAGATCATGGCTGATCTGATCCTAACCGCCAATCTACTATCTACTACCACAGAACCATCTCCTGCATCTAACAGAATTGCACACACGAAATAGGAGCAGAATCAGGCTACACGGTCCCTGGGCCCGCTCCACGACCCACAGGGCCATAACCGATCCGAACCTAGACTCACGTCCAAATTCCTGCCCGCTCCCCGTAACCCTTAATGCCCTTTACTTCGAGGAAACTGTCTATTTCGGTTTTTAATTTATTTAATGATGTAGCTTCTACAGCTTTTTGTGGCACAGTGCTGAGGGAGGGGAGGAGTCCCACAGTGCTGAGGGAGTGGAGAGTGAGGGAGGGGAGGAGTTCCACATTGCTGAGGGAGGGGATGCTGAGGGAGGGGAGGATTCCCACAGTGCTGAGGGAGGGGAGACTGAGGGAGGGGAGGAGTCCCACAGTGCGGAGGGAGGGGAGGAGTCCCTCAGTGCGGAGGGAGGGGAGGAGTCCCACAGTGCTGAGGGAGGGGAGGAGTCCCACAGTGCTGAGGGAGGGGAGACTGAGGGAGGGGAGGAGTCCCACAGTGCTGAGGGAGGGGAGGAGTCCCACAGTGCTGAGGGAGGGGAGGAGTCCCACAGTGCTGAGGGAGGTGAGACTGAGGGAGGGGAGGAGTCCCACAGTGCTGAGGGAGGGGAGACTGAGGGAGGGGAGGAGTCCGACAGTGCTGAGGGAGGGGAGACTGAGGGAGGGGAGGAGTCCCACAGTGCTGAGGAAGGGGAGGAGTCCCACAGTGCTGAGGGAGGGGAGGAGTCCCACAGTGCTGAGGGAGGGGAGACTGAGGGAGGGGAAGAGTCCCACAGTGCTGAGGGAGGGGAGGAGTCCCACAGTGCTGTGGGAGGGGAGGAGTCCCACAGTGCTGAGGGAGGGGATGCTGAGGGAGGGGAGGAGTCCCACAGTGCTGAGGGAGGGGAGACTGAGGGAGGGGAGGAGTCCCACAGTGCTGAGGGAGGGGAGAGTGAGGGAGGGGAGGAGTCCCACAGTGCTGAGGGCGGGGAGACTGAGGGAGGGGAGGTTTCCCACAGTGCTGAGGGAGGGGAGGAGTCCCACAGTGCTGAGGGAGGGGAGGAGTCCCACAGTGCTGAGGGAGGGGAGGAGTCCCACCGTGCTGAGGGAGGGGAGACTGAGGGAGGGGAGGAGTCCCACAGTGCTGAGGGAGGGGAGGAGTCCCACAGTGCTGAGGGAGGGGAGACTGAGGGAGGGGAGGAGTCCCACAGTGCTGAGGGAGGGGAGGAGTCCCACAGTGCTGAGGGAGGGGAGACTGA
This sequence comes from Squalus acanthias, assembly GCA_030390025.1. Classification (NCBI taxonomy): domain Eukaryota; kingdom Metazoa; phylum Chordata; class Chondrichthyes; order Squaliformes; family Squalidae; genus Squalus; species Squalus acanthias. Next base: position 224,541 of record JASTWF010000348.1, read on the forward strand.
GGGAGGGGAGGAGTCCCACAGTTCTGAGGGAGGGGAGGAGTCCCACAGTGCTGAGGGAGGGGAGGAGTCCACAGTGCTGAGGGAGGGGAGGAGTCCCACAGTGCTGAGGGAGGGGAGGAGTCCCACAGTTCTGAGGGAGGGGAGGAGTCCACAGTGCTGAGGGAGGGGAGGAGTCCCACAGTGCTGAGGGAGAGGAGGAGTCCCACAGTGATGAGGGAGGGGAGGAGTCCACAGTGCTGAGGGAGGGGAGGAGTCCCACAGTGCTGAGGGAGGGGAGGAGTCCACAGTGCTGAGGGAGAGGAGGAGTCCCACAGTGATGAGGGAGGGGAGGAGTCCCACAGTGCTGAGGGAGGGGAGACTGAGGGAGGGGAGGAGTCCCACAGTGCTGAGGGAGGGGATGCTGAGGGAGGGGGGGAGTCCCACAGTGCTGAGGGAGGGGAGACTGAGGGAGGGGAGGAGTCCCACAGTGCTGAGGGAGGGTAGACTGAGGGAGGGGGAGGAGTCCCACAGTGCTGAGGGAGGGGAGGAGTCCCACAGTGCTGAGGGAGGGGAGACTGAGGGAGGGGAGGAGTCCCACAGTGCTGAGGGAGGGGAGGAGTCCCACAGTGCTGAGGGAGGGGAGACTGAGGGAGGGGAGGAGTCCCACAGTTCTGAGGGAGGGGAGGAGTCCCACAGTTCTGAGGGAGGGGAGGAGTCCCACAGTGCTGAGGGAGGGGAGGAGTCCACAGTGCTGAGGGAGGGGAGGAGTCCCACAGTGCTGAGGGAGGGGAGGAGTCCCACAGTTCTGAGGGAGGGGAGGAGTCCACAGTGCTGAGGGAGGGGAGGAGTCCCACAGTGCTGAGGGAGATAGGAGTCCCACAGTGATGAGGGAGGGGAGGAGTCCACAGTGCTGAGGGAGGGGAGGAGTCCCACAGTGCTGAGGGAGGGGAGGAGTCCACAGTGCTGAGGGAGAGGAGGAGTCCCACAGTGATGAGGGAGGGGAGGAGTCCCACAGTGCTGAGGGAGGGGAGACTGAGGGAGGGGAGGAGTCCCACAGTGCTGAGGGAGGGGATGCTGAGGGAGGGGGGGAGTCCCACAGTGCTGAGGGAGGGGAGACTGAGGGAGGGGAGGAGTCCCACAGTGCTGAGGGAGGGTAGACTGAGGGAGGGGGAGGAGTCCCACAGTGCTGAGGGAGGGTAGACTGAGGGAGGGGAGGAGTCCCACAGTGCTGAGGGAGGGGAGACTGAGGGAGGGGAGGAGAACCACAGTGCTGAGGGAGGGGAGACTGAGGGAGGGGAGGAGTCCCACAGTGCTGAGGGAGGGGAGACTGAGGGAGGGGAGGAGTCCCACAGTGCTGAGGGAGGGGAGACTGAGGGAGGGGAGGAGTCCCACATTGCTGAGGGAGGGGAGGAGTCCCACAGTGCTGAGGGAGGGGGAGACTGAGGGAGGGGAGGAGTCCCACAGTGCTGAGGGAGGGGAGGAGTCCCACAGTGCTGAGGGAGGGGAGACTGAGGGAGGGGAGGAGTCCCACAGTGCTGAGGGAGGGGAGACTGAGGGATGGGAGGAGTCCCACAGTGCTGAGGGAGGGTAGACTGAGGGAGGGGGAGGAGTCCCACAGTGCTGAGGGAGGGGAGGAGTCCCACAGTGCTGAGGGAGGGGAGACTGAGGGAGGGGAGGAGTCCCACAGTGCTGAGGGAGGGTAGACTGAGGGAGGGGGAGGAGTCCCACAGTGCTGAGGGAGGGGAGGATTCCCACAGTGCTGAGGGAGGGGAGACTGAGGGAGGGGAGGAGTCCCACAGTGCTGAGGGAGGGGAGGAGTCCCACAGTGCTGAGGGAGGGGAGGAGTCCCACAGTGCTGAGGGAGGGGAGGAGTCCCACAGTGCTGAGGGAGGGGAGGAGTCCCACAGTGCTGAGGGAGGGGAGGAGTCCCACAGTGCTGAGGGAGGGGAACAGTCCCACAGTGCTGAGGGAGGGGAGGAGTCCCACAGTGCTGAGGGAGGGGAGACTGAGGGAGGGGAGGAGTCCCACAGTGCTGAGGGAGGGGAGGTGTCCCACAGTGCTGAGGGAGGGGAGGAGTCCCACAGTGCTGAGGGAGGGGAGGAGTCCCACAGTGCTGAGGGAGGGGAGACTGAGGGAGGGGAGGCGTCCCACAGTGCTGAGGGAGGAGAGGAGTCTCACAGTGCTGAGGGAGGGGAGGCTGAGGGAGGGGAACAGTCCCACAGTGCTGAGGGAGGGGAGACTGAGGGAGGGGAGGAGTCCCACAGTGCTGAGGGAGGGGAGGAGTCCCACAGTGCTGAGGGAGGGGAGACTGAGGGAGGGGAGGAGTCCCACAGTGCTGAGGGAGGGGAACAGTCCCACAGTGCTGAGGGAGGGGAGGAGTCCCACAGTGCTGAGGGAGGGGAGGAGTCCCACAGTGCTGAGGGAGGGGAGGATTTCCCCAGTGCGGAGTGGTTGGTGACTGGAGTGTCAGCCTTGATTTATGATCTCAGGTCCCTGGAGTGGGACTTGAACCCACAACACTTGGACTCAGAGACGAGGGTGCCACCCACTGAGCCACGCCTGAAACAGTGCGGAAGGAGTCCATTCGGCCCATTGTGCCAGTCTGCCTCTTTGGTCGGAAATCCAGGTGAACCCACCCCGACCCCTCTTTCTCCCTCGCCCTGCAAATTTTTCCCCTTCAATATTTATCCAATTTCCTTTTGGAAGTTACCATTGCATCTGCTCCACCGCCCTTTCAGGCAGTGCATTGCAGATCACAACAACTCGCTGTGTAAAAAATATGTCTCTTCATCTCGCCTCTCGTTCTTTTGCCAATCATCTTCAATCTGTGTCTTCTGTTCAGTGACCCTTCTGCCAATGGGATAGTTTCTCCTTCATTACTCTATCAAAACCCCTCATGATTTTAAACACCGCTGTCAAATCTCCTCTTAACCTTCTCTGCTCAAAGGAAAACAACCCAGCTTCTCCAGTCTATCCACGTAACTGAAGTCCCTCAAACCTGGCACCAATCTCCTCTGCGGGTGAAGGGGAACGATTCACTCCCGTCTGGTGCTGTACGGCCCGTGTGTGAGTCTCAGTGTCAGCTCCTGAACATGTACAGCACACAGCGGGTAAAAGGGAACGATTCACTCCTGTCTGGTACTGTACGGCCCGTGTGTGTCTCAGTGTCAGCTCCTGTACATGTACAGTACACAGCGGGTAAAAGGCAACGATTCACTCCCGTCTGGGACTGTACGGCCCATGTGTGTCTCACTGTCAGCTCCTGTACATGTTCAGTACACAGTGGGTAAAAGGGAACGATTCACTCCTGTCTGGTGCTGTACGGCCCGTGTGTGTCTCAGTGTCAGCTCCTGTACATGTACAGTACACAGCGGGTAAAAGGGAACGATTCACTCTCGTCTGGTACTGTACGGCCCGTGTGTGTCTCAGTGTCAGCTCCTGAACATGTACAGCACACAGCGGGTAAAAGGGAACGATTCATTCCCGTCTGGTACTGTACGGCCTGTGTGTGTCTCAGTGTCAGCTCCTGTACATGTACAGCACACGGCGGGTAAAAGGTAACGATTCACTCCCGTCTGGTACTGTATGGCCCGTGTGTGTCTCAGTGTTTGCTCCTGTACATGTACAGCACACAGCGGGTAAAAGGGAACAATTCATTCCCGTCTGGTACTGTACGGCCCGTGTGTGTCTCAGTGTCAGCTCCTGTACATGTACAGCACACAGCGGGTAAAAGGGAACGATTCACTCCCGTCTGGTACTGTACGGCCCGTGTGTGTCTCAGTGTCAGTTCCTGTACATGTACAGCACACAGCGGGTAAAAGGGAACGATTCACTCCCGTCTGGTACTGTACGGCCCGTGTGTGTCTCAGTGTCAGCTCCTGTACATGTACAGCACACAGCGGGTAAAAGGGAACGATTCACTCCCGTCTGGTACTGTACGGCCCGTGTGTGTCTCAGTGTCAGCTCCTGTACATGTACAGCACACAGCGGGTAAAAGGGAACGATTCACTCCCGTCTGGTACTGTACGGCCCGTCTGTGAGTCTCAGTGTCAGCTCCTGAACATGTACAGCACACAGCGGGTAAAAGGGAACGATTCACTCCCGTCTGGTACTGTACGGCCCGTGTGTGTCTCATTGTCATCTCCTGAACATGTACAGCACACAGCGGGTAAAAGGGAACGATTCACTCCCGTCTGGTACTGTACGGCCCGTGTGTGTCTCAGTGTCAGCTCCTGAACATGTACAGCACACAACGGGTAAAAGGGAACGATTCACTCCCGTCTTGAACTGTATGGCCCGTGTGTGACTCAGTGTCAGCTCCTGTACATGTACAGTACACAGCGGGTAAAAGGGAATGATTCACTCCCGTCTGGTACTGTACGGCCCGTGTGTGTCTCAGTGTCAGCTCCTGTACATGTACAGTACACAGCGGGTAAAAGGGATCGATTCACTCCCGTCTGGTACTGTACGGCCCGTGTGTGTCTCAGTGTCAGCTCCTGTACATGTACAGCACACAGCGGGTAAAAGGGAACGATTCACTCCCGTCTGATACTGTACGGCCCGTGTGTGTGTCTCAGTGTCAGCTCCTGTACATGTACAGCACACAGCGGGTAAAAGGGAACGATTCACTCCCGTCTGGTACTGTACGGCCCGTGTGTGTCTCAGTGTCAGCTCCTGTACATGTACAGCACACAGCAGGTAAAAGGGAACCATTCACTCCCGTCTGGTACTGTACGGCCCGTGTGTGTCTCAGTGTCAGCTCCTGTACATGTACAGCACACAGTGGGTAAAAGGGAACGATTCACTTCCGTCTGGTACTGTACGGCCCTGAGTTGTCCCGCTCTCGTTGTGATGAAATGGTTAATTCCTCTTTTTCTCGATATATTATGCCGGAAGTGACGGGGCAATATTTCCTGTGTGAGGCTGGAATGGTATCTGATCGGTGGAGAAAGCTGTGACCACACATTGTACAAGAGCTGGTGCAATCCTCTTGTGAAGCCTTGGCTTAATTTAGATGGCCGGGCGGAGGAGGTTCAGCTTCCTGCCCTCGCTCGCTGCAGCCTGCCCCTCTCGCTCGCAGACTGGGTGTGATAGGTCGGGGCTGCCCGTCACCCGGACCCCTTCCGGGCGTTCCTCTCTCCGCTGGGCAGCCGGTTCAAAGGGCACTGGTTGCCCCTCCAGTACTTCCATAGAAACATAGAAGATAGGAGCAGGAGTAGGCCATTCGGCCCCTCGAGCCTGCTCCGCCATTCAATGCGATCATGGCTGATCATCCAAACTCAGTACCCTGTCCCGGCCTTCTCTCCATATCCCTCGATCCCTTTAGCTTTAAGAAATATATCTAACTCATTCTTGAATATATTTAATGACTTGGCCTCAACTACCTTCTGTGGTAGAGAATTCCACAGGTTCACCACTCTCTGGGTGAAGAAATTCCTCCTCATCTCAGTCCTAAATGGCTTACCCCTTATCCTTAGATTATGACCCCTGGTTCTGGACTCTCCGACCATCCTGGGATGAGAGGCTTGTCCTGTGAGGAGAGATTGAGGAGACTAGGCCGATATTCTCTGGAGTCCGGAAGAATGAGAGGTGATCTCATCGAAACACGCAAGATTCTGAAGGGGCTTGACAGGGTAGATGCAGGGAGGATGTTTCCCCTGGCTGGGGAGTCTAGAACCGGGGGGTCACAGTCTCAGAATAAAGGGGTTGGCCATTTAGGACTGAGTTGAGGAGAAATTTCTTCACACAGAGGGTGGTGAATCTTCGGGAATTCTCTACCCCAGAGGGCTGTGCAGGCTCAGTCGTTGAGTATATTCGAGATCGATAGATTTTTGAATATTAAGGGAAGCATGGGATATGGGGATAGGGCGGGAAAGATCCCACAAACAGCAATGTAATAATGACCAGATAATCTGGTGGGTTTTTTTAAGTGATGTTGATTGAGGGATCAATATTGGTCCCAGGACACTGGGGAGGGAATTCCCACCCCCCCCCACCTGTTCTTCTTCAAAAATAGTAAAAAAGTGAGAAGTCGCACAACACCAGGTTATAGTCCGACAGATTTATTTGAAATCACGAGCTTTCGGAGCGCTGCTCCTTCATCAGGTGAAGTGAAGGAATACAAATCAGCAAAGCATATATAGACAGAGAACAATGCCTGTGTAGCGTACAATGTCAGACGACTACAGTTAATCTTTCTGACTGCCTTTTATCACACCTCAGCAGAGAGATAATCAGGTCAGTCAGGAAGACATTATACCGGGATCTCGGTTTCATGTCACGCTACAGGACGTGACTAGAGTCCAGACTAGAGTCCAGACTAGAGTCGTCGTGGTCTTGTTCACAGATGTGATTTCCAGTTTTAAAAAAAAAGTAAAAAGCTTAACTGCAGACTGCAGCATTTGACACGTTGGACCCCCTGTGACCCCACCTCATTGTCTTAGCTGTACCCTGATGTGTCTGATGGAATGCCTCCCTGACGGATTGTATCTCTGCAGACACATTGTTCTCTGTCTATATATACTTTGTAACTGATTTGTATTCCCTCACTTCACCTGACGAAGGAGCAGCGCTCCGAAAGCTCGTAATTTCAAATAAAACTGTTGGACTATAACCTGGTGTTGTGCGACTTCTCATTTTTGTCCACCCCAGTCCAACACCGGCATCTCCGCATTATATCAAAGACATAGCAAGATACAACTAGGACAATGGGGTGGGGTCACAGGGGGTCTAATGTGTCAAATGCTGCAGTCTGTGTGGAAAACCATAAACTTTAAACTTTTTACTTTTTTTTACTGGAAATCACATCTGTGTAGAGAGAACAAGCCAACGACGACTCGAGTCCGGATGACTCTACGTCAGGTGGGGTTACATGTAGCGTGACATGAACCCAAGATCCCGGTTGAGGCCGTCCTCATGGGTGCGCAACTTGGCCATCAGTTTCTGCTCGACGATTTTGCTTTGTCGTGTGTCTCGAAGGCCGCCTTGGAGAACGCTTACCCGCAGATCCGAGGCTGAATGTCCTTGACTGCTGCAGTGTTCCCCGACTGGGAGGTAACAATCCTGCCTGGCGATTGTTGCGCGGTGTCCGTGCGATCTTTTATATCCACCTGAGGGAGCAGACTAGGCCTCGGTTTAACATCGCTCATTCGAAATACAGCACCTCCGACAGTGCGGCGCCCCCCTCAGCGCCGGCACCGGGTGTGCTGCCTTGGTTTTTGTGCGCTGGAGTCTCTGGAGTGGGGACCTGAATCCCACAACCTTCTGACTCCGAGGCGAGAGTGAGACTCGCTGAGCCGGGCCGGATAACTCTCTGTCAGCTGTGAAGCGCCTCGCTAAGTTTTACTATGTTAAAGGTGCTACATAAAGTGCAAGTTGTTGTCATGTTGTTAACCAGAAATGATTGCGTTACACGGGATATACGGCACAGAAAGAGGCCACTCGGCCCAACCAGTCCATGCCGGCGTTTATGCTCCACTCGAGCCTCCTCCCGTCTTTCCTCATCTAACTCCATCAGCATAACCCTCTATTCCCTCCTCCCTCATCTGCTTGTCCAGCCTCCCCTTAAACGCATCGATACTATTTGCTTCAACCACTCCCTGTGGTAGCGAGTTCCACATTCTCACCACTCTCTGGGTAAAGAAGTTTCTCCTGAATTCCCTATTTGGATTTCTTGGTGACTATCTTATATTGATGGCCTCTAGTTATGCTCTTCCCCACAAGTGGAAACACTCTCTCTGTATCCACTCTATCAAAACCTTTCATCATTTTAAAGACCTCTATTAGGTCACCCCTCAGCCTTCTCCTGTCAAGAGAAAAGAGTCCCAGCCTGTTCATCCTTTCCTGATAGGTATACCCTCGCATTTCTGATACCATCCTTGTAAATCTTCTCTGCACCCTCTCCAGTGCCTCTATATCCTTTTTATAATGTGGCGACCAGAACTGCACGCAGTGCTCCAAGTGTGGTCTGACCAAGGTTCGATACAGGTTTAGCATAACTTCCCTACTTTTCAATTCTATCCCTCGAGAAATAAACCCTAGCGCCTGGTGTGCTTTTTTTATGGCCTTGGTAACCTGTGTCGCAACTTTTAATGATTTGTGTAATTGTACTCGCAGATCCTGTTGCAGCTTCTCATATGACTTTTTTTCAAAGCGAGTGCAACTCAAGACCGGAAGGATTGATCAAGTCCTTTGTTCTTGGGAGAACAAGAAGGTTGATCTCCTCCACCATCTTATCCCAACGTCACATGTCCTTCTCCTGAAAAACCACTGGGCTGTTTTAAGACCTTTTTTTTCCTTCGGATAATCTGTTTTCAAGCCTCGTGCCGCCTCTGGGTTGCTTTCAAAGTTCTAACGCTGAAGAGCTTCCTATCATTCACAGAATCCCCACAGTGCAGATAGAGGCCATTTCGGCCCATCGAGCCTGCACCGACACATATCCCACCCTATCCCCGTAACCCCACGTATTTAATCCCCCCCCCCTAACACTAAGGGTCAATTTATCATAGCCAAATCAACCTAACCCGCACATCTTTGGACTGTGGGAGGAAACCGGAGCACCCGGAGGAAACCCAAGCAGACACGGGGAGAATGTGCAAACTCCACACAGACAGTCACCCGGGGCCGGATTCGAACCCGGGTCCCTGGCGCTGTGAGGTAACAGTGCTAACCACTATGCCACCGTGTTGCATCAGTTCCTCCGGCTTGGCTTTCCTGCCAGCATTGTTCCTTCTCAAAGGAAACATTCGCAGGGCTTTTGGGGGAATGAGAGGCTGGATTTTCAATGACCCGTGGAGTCAGGTTTGGAGGCGTGTGGGGGGTTAAAGTTGCAGATTCGGGGGTCCCGACCCCATCCCGCCTCCAACCCACCTCCATGCAATTTTGACAAAATCGGTCGCGGGGTTCCCGACTCCGTCCCGCCTCCAAGAGGCGGGAGAGGCCATTAAAGCCCTTAACAAGCCCTAAATTGGCTCTGTAATGCCATTTTGAAACGTTTTAGCTAGTTTAACCCTTTTCCCACGTGAAGTACGCCTGATGTGAAACACGCCAGTGAAACCTGGCGGGAGCACAAGTGGATAGCTGACTCTCAGCTGCAGGTCCACTATTACAACGGAGATGTGATGAAGGTAGTAGTAGTATTAGGTCTGAAAGTCGCCTCTGATGCTGCTGCATTGAATGTCTTCAGAGACTGCCTGGCCTTTGCTGTGAGAGGACTTGGATGTGTGTCTCTCTCTCTCTCTCTCTCTCTCTGAGATGCTGCTCATTTTGCATCCAGGTCCTCTCACAGCAAAGGCCAGGCAATCTCTGAGACCAGGCAGTCTCTGACCTGCAATGATGACATCATCAGAGGCGACTTTCAGACTGAAACCACTAATTGGTTCATGGGTTCCCACATGCTGGAACTCAATTGCCCAATTAAGTGAAAATTGCATCAATCTCCCACATCCAATTGCAGGCGGGTGGATGACATGAAATGCGGATGACACGACCCCAACCCCACCCCAAGACAAAATCCAGCCCGAGGAGTGGGACTAATCTGGAAGGCAAGCTCCGTCAGAGAGCCGGCACAGGCGTTGATGGGCCGAAGGGCCTCCTTCAGTGCTGTATGATTCTAGTTCCTCAGGCCCCCTGCAGCTTACCAATGGCCAGGCTTGCTGACACATCCTACTGACTGTCTGGACAAAAAAACTGAATCCCGCCACTATGTACTGAACAGAACAACGACAACATCTTGTATTTGTACAGCGCCTTTAATGTAGTAAAACGTCTCGAGGCGCTGCACAGGAGTATTATAAGACAAAAAATTCGACACCGAGCCACACAGGGAGATATTAGGGCAGGTGGCCAAACGCTTGGTCAAAGAGGTAGGTTTTAAGGAGCGTCTTAAAGGAGGAGAGAGAGGTGGAGAGGCGGAGAGGTTTAGCCAGGGAATTCCAGAGCTTGGGGCCTAGGCAGCTGAAGGCACAGCCGCCAGAGGTTGAGCGATTCTAATCGGGGATGCTCACTGATGTTTATCCCGTGCCTAATATCACGAAGGCAGATGATCTGGTCATTTATCACACTGCTGTTTGTGGGATCTTGCTGTGCGCAAATTGGCTGCCCCCCCCCTACATTACAACGGCGACTACGCTTCAAAAAAAATACTTCATCGGCTGTAAAGCGTCCTGAGGCCGTGAAAGGCGCGGCAAAAATGCAAGTCTTTCTTTATTTGAGAAGTCGCACAACACCAGGTTATAGTCCAACAGTTTTATTTGAAATCACAAGCTTTCGGAGCTTACGTGGCCCCTTCCTCAGGTGAAGTAAAGAAATACAGACTCGACAAAGCATATATAGATAGAGAACAATGCATGTGTAACTTACAATGGCAGACGACTACATTTAAATCATCCTGACTGTTTATCTGCCGAGGTGTGACAAAAGGCAATCAGGTCAGCCAGGAAGGTACCACATCAAAGACATAGCAAGATACAACTGAGACAATGAGGTGGAGCCACAGGGGGTCCAATGTGTCAAAAGCCGCAGTCGGTATGGGAAACGATAAACTTTAAAATTTTTACTTTTTTACTGGGAATCACATCTGTGAACAAGCCAACGACGACTCGAGTCTGGATCACGTCATGTATCGTGACATAAACCCAAGATCCCGGTTGAGGCCGTCCTCACGAGTGCGGAACTTGGCTATCGGTTTCTGCTCGATGATTTTGCGTTGTCGTGTGTTTCTAAGGCCGCCTTGGAGAACGCTTACCCGCAGATCTGAGGCTGAATGTCCTTGACTGCTGAAGTGTTCCCCGACTGGGAGGGAACACTCCTGCCTGGTGATTGTTGCGCGGTGTCCGTTCATACGTTGTCTCAGTGTCTGCATGGTCTCGCCGATGTACCATGCCGCGGTGCATTCTTTCCTGCAACGTATGAGGTAGACAACGTTGGCCGAGTCACATGAGTATGTACCATGTACCTGGTGGGTAGTGTCCTCACGTGTGATGGTGGTATCTGTGTTGATGATCTGGCATGTCTTGCAGAGGTTGCCGTGGCAGGGTTGTGTGGTGTCGTGGTCGCTGTTCTCCTGAAATCCTGTTATCATTTCTTTATTTGAAGAGAGGAGGCCATTTTCCTCCTCGGCCTGAGGCTGGAGCTGACCTCAGGTTGCCACAGCAACAGCAGTAGGCCATTGAGCCCCTCGAGCCTGCTCCGCCATTCAACGAGATCAGGGCTGGCCTGCAACCTAACTCCGCAAGCCCCGCCTTTGCCCCGTATCCCTGAACACCTTTGGTTGACAGAAATCTGCCAAGCTCAGGTTTAAAATTAACAACCGACACCAGTTGCCGTTTGCGGAAGAGAGTTCCAAACTTCGGCCACCCTTTGCGGTTCGACGTGTTTCCTCACTTCACTCCTGAAAGGTCTGGCTCTAATTTTTAGACCATGCCCCCTGGAGTCCGAGGGGGAAAAAATCGGGTTACCAGCTGGGCCCCGGGTCGCGCTGCGCAAGGCCCCCTTCCCCTTTAATGGGGCGCTATTCAATTTTAAGCCCCTAGAATCCCCAACCAGCGGAAATAGTTGCTCTCCTTCTATTGGTCCCAGGACACTGGGGAGAGAACTCCCCGTCTGCCCTTCTTCAAGAATAGTAGCCGTGGGATCTTTTACATCCACCTGAGGGAGCAGACTAGGCCTCGGTTTAACCAGCGGATAGAGTTGCTCTCTATCTACCCCTTAATATCTTAAAAACTTCGATCAGATCACTCCTTAACCGTCTAAATTGTAGGAAATACAACCCTAGTTTTGCGTAAGCTCTCCTCGCAACTTAACCCTTGGCGTTGCAGCGATGTTCCCACGGATATTTTTCTCGGGGCCGCGCGGCCCCTTTAAGCCCGTTCAAAATTCTGCGCGGGACCTCCAGAGCGCTGCCCAGGCGCTCGGCTGAAGGGAACATTAGAGTCCAGCGATTATTCTGCTGATCCTGCGCTGCGCTGCCTCCGAGCGAGGCCGATGTATCCTTCCTGATGTGCCGGTGGCCCCAGAGCTGAGCGCAAGTGCTCCAGGTGTGGTCTAACCAGGGCTTTGTCCGGCTGCAGCGCGACTTCGACCCCCGCCCCTGCCCCCTGCCCCCCCACCCCCACCCGACACCGCCCTGAGGATAAGAGGTCAATTTCTGCTGCGAGGTTTCCTCAGCCCTGCAAGCCTCTGGCAGTGTGGGCTTTAGTTGCGTCAAGCCCATTTCTCATTCTTGCATCAATTCAGGAAATAGCAGATTGAATCAGTTGCAGATGTGTTGGAGAGTTTAGAAGGCGGGTGGGGAGGGGTGGGGAGGAGGCGGAGTTGGCGTGCAGCAGTGCCAATGCCTCCAAGCACTTCTGGCACGGCGAGCAGGGATTTCACCACATCCCTTACCGCAGGCTTCTCCTTGACATGCAGGAAGGGACGCTCCTTCAGGTAATGCAACTGTTAATCGGGGATTGAAATTACTCTGGGAAGGGGACTGAATATGCTGTCAGTTGTGGCTCAGTGGGCCTCGCACTTGACTCAGAAGGGCACGGCCTCATATTCACACACCAGAGACCTTGAGCACCACAAAAAAACCTAGGCTGACGCTCGCGGAGCCAGTACTGAGGGGAGTGCAGCACTGTCGGAGGTGCCGTCTTTCGGATCAGACGCTAGCACCGAGGGCTCCCCCGTCTGCCCTCTCGGACGGGCGTCAAAGATTCGAAGAGGGAGCAGGGGGGAACGTTCTCCCCAGTGTCCCGGGGCCGCAGTATTTATCCCTCAACCAACATCACCAAAAGAGGTCGACTGGTCGTTTACCACGTCGCTGATTGTGGGATCTTGCTGTGTGAAAATTGAACGCCGCCTTTCCGACATTGCAACAGCGACTATACTTCCGAAAGTACTTCATTGGCTGTAAAGTGCTTCGGGACGTCCTGAGCTGTGTGTGTCTCAGTGTCAGCTCCTGTACATGTACAGCACGCAGCGGGTAAAAGGGAACGATTCACTCCCGTCTGGTACTGTACGGCCCCTGTGTGTCTCAGTGTGAGCTCCTGTACATGTACAGCACGCAGCGGGTAAAAGGGAACGATTCACTCCTGTCTGGTACTGTACGGCCCGTGTGTGTCTCAGTGTCAGCTCCTGTACATGTACAGCACACAGCGGGTAAAAGGGAACGATTCACTCCCGTCTGGTACTGTACGGCCCGTGTGTGTCTCAGTGTCAGCTCCTGTACATGTACAGCACGCAGCGGGTAAAAGGGAACGATTCACTCCCGTCTGGTACTGTACGGCCCCTGTGTGTCTCAGTGTCAGCTCCTGTACATGTACAGCACACAGCGGGTAAAAGGGAACGATTCACTCCCGTCTGGTACTGTACGGCCCGTGTGTGTCTCAGTGTCAGCTCCAGTACATGTACAGTACACAGCGGGTAAAAGGGAACGATTCACTCCCGTCTGGTACTGTACGGCCCGTGTGTGTCTCAGTGTCAGTTCCTGTACATGTACAGCACACAGCTGGTATCTGAGAGTGAGACAGGCTGTGTGTGGGTGATGGAGGAGCTGGTATCTGAGAGTGGGACAGGCTGTGTGTGGGTGATGGAGGAGCTGGTATCTGAGAGTGGGAAAGGCTGTGTGTGGGTGATGGAGGAGCTGGTATCTGAGAATGGGAAAGGCTGTGTGTGGGTGATGGAGGAGCTGGTATCTGAGAGTGGGACAGGCTGTGTGTTAGTGATGGAGGAGCTGGTATCTGAGACTGGGACAGGCTGTGTGTTAGTGATGGAGGTGCTGGTATCTGAGAGTGGGACAGACTGTGTGGGTGATGGAGGAGCTGGTATCTCAGAGTGGGACAGGCTGTGTGTGGGTGATGGAGGAGCTGGTATCTGAGAATGGGACAGGCTGTGTGTTAGTGATGGAGGAGCTGGTATCTGAGAGTGGGACAGGCTGCGTGTGGGTGATGGAGGAGCTGGTATCTGAGAGTGGGACAGGCTGTGTGTGGGTGATGGAGGAGCTGGTATCTGAGAATGGGACAGGCTGTGTGTTAGTGATGGAGGAGCTGGTGTCTGAGAGTGGGACAGGCTGTGTTAGTTTTGGAGGAGCTGGTATCTGAGAGTGGGACAGGCTGTGTGGGTGATGGAGGAGCTGGTATCTGAGAGTGGGACAGGCTGTGTGTGGGTGATGGAGGAGCTGGTATCTGAGAGTGGGACAGGCTGTGTGTGGGTGATGGAGGAGCTGGTATCTGAGAGTGGGACAGGTTGTGTGTGGGTGATGGAGGAGCTGGTATCTGAGAGTGGGACAGGCTGTGTGTGGGTGATGGAGGAGCTGGTATCTGAGAGTGGGACAGGCTGTGTGTTAGTGATGGAGGAGCTGGTATCTGAGAGTGGGACAGGCTGTGTGTTAGTGATGGAGGAGCTGGTATCTGAGAGTGGGACAGGCTGTGTGTTAGTGATGGAGGAGCTGGTATCTGAGAGTGGGACAGGCTGTGTGTGGGTGATGGAGGAGCTGGTATCTGAGAGTGGGACAGGCTGTGTGGGTGATGGAGGAGCTGGTAACTGAGAGTGGGACAGGCTGTGTGTGGGTGATGGAGGAGCTGGTATCAGAGAGTGGGACAGGCTGTGTGTTAGTGATGGAGGAGCTGGTATCGGAGAGTGGGACAGGCTGTGTGTGGGTGATGGAGGAGCTGGTATCTGAGAGTGGGACAGGCCGTGTGTGGGTGATGGAGGAGCTGGTATCTGAGAGTGGGACAGGCTGTGTGTGGGTGATGGAGGAGCTGGTATCTGAGAGTGGGACAGGCTGTGTGTGGGTGAAGGAGGAGCTGGTATCTGAGAGTGGGACTGGCTGTGTTAGTGATGGAGGAGCTGGTATCTGAGAGTGGGACAGGCTGTGTGTTAGTGATGGAGGAGCTGGTATCTGAGAGTGGGACAGGCTGTGTGAGGGTGATGGAGGAGCTGGTATCTGAGAGTGGGACAGGCCGTGTGTGGGTGATGGAGGAGCTGGTATCTGAGAGTGGGACAGGCTGTGTGTGGGTGATGGAGGAGCTGGTATCTGAGAGTGGGACAGGCTGTGTGTGGGTGAAGGAGGAGCTGGTATCTGAGAGTGGGACAGGCTGTGTGTGGGTGATGGAGGAGCTGGTATCTGAGAGTGAGACAGACTGTGTGTGGGTGTTGGAAGAGCTGGTATCTGAGAGTGGGACGGGCTGTGTGTTAGTGATGGAGGAGCTGGTATCTGAGAGTGGGACAGGCTGTGTGTGAGTGATGTAGGAGCTGGTATCTGAGAGTGGGACAGGCTGTGTGTGGGTGATGGAGGAGCTGGTATCAGAGAGTGGGACAGGCTGTGTGTGGGTGATGGAGGAGCTGGTATCAGAGAGTGGGACAGGCTGTGTGTTAGTGATGGAGGAGCTGGTATCGGAGAGTGGGACAGGCTGTGTGTGGATGATGGAGGAGCTGGTATCTGAGAGTGGGACAGGCTGTGTGTGGGTGATGGAGGAGCTGGTATCTGAGAGTGGGACAGGCTGTGTGTGGGTGATGGAGGAGCTGGTATCTGAGAGTGGGACAGGCTGTGTGTGGGTGATGGAGGAGCTGGTATCGGAGAGTGGGACAGGCTGTGTGTGGGTGATGGAGGAGCTGGTATCTGAGAGTGGGACAGGCCGTGTGTGGGTGATGGAGGAGCTGGTATCTGAGAGTGGGACAGGCTGTGTGTGGGTGATGGAGGAGCTGGTATCTGAGAGTGGGACAGGCTGTGTGTGGGTGAAGGAGGAGCTGGTATCTGAGAGTGGGACTGGCTGTGTTTGTGATGGAGGAGCTGGTATCTGAGAGTGGGACAGGCTGTGTGTTAGTGATGGAGGAGCTGGTATCTGAGAGTGGGACAGGCTGTGTGAGGGTGATGGAGGAGCTGGTATCTGAGAGTGGGACAGGCTGTGTGTTAGTGATGGAGGAGCTGGTATCTGAGAGTGGGACAGGCTGTGTGTGGGTGATGGAGGAGCTGGTATCTGAGAGTGGGACAGGCTGTGTGTGGGTGATGGAGGAGCTGGTATCTGAGACTGGGACAGGCTGTGTGGGTGATGGAGGAGCTGGTATCTGAGAGTGGGACAGGCTGTGTGGGTGATGGAGGAGCTGGTATCTGAGAGTGGGACAGGCTGTGTGTTAGTGATGGAGGAGCTGGTATCTGAGAGTGGGACAGGCTGTGTGTTAGTGATGGAGGAGCTGGTATCTGAGAGTGGGACAGGCTGTGTGTTAGTGATGGAGGAGCTGGTATCTGAGAGTGGGACAGGCTGTGTGTGGGTGATGGAGGAGCTGGTATCTGAGAGTGGGACAGGCTGTGTGGGTGATGGAGGAGCTGGTATCTGAGAGTGGGACAGGCTGTGTGTGGGTGATGGAGGAGCTGGTATCAGAGAGTGGGACAGGCTGTGTGTGAGTGATGTAGGAGCTGGTATCTGAGAGTGGGACAGGCTGTGTGTGGGTGATGGAGGAGCTGGTATCAGAGAGTGGGACAGGCTGTCTGTGGGTGATGGAGGAGCTGGTATCAGAGAGTGGGACAGGCTGTGTGTTAGTGATGGAGGAGCTGGTATCTGAGAGTGGGACAGGCTGTGTGTGGGTGATGGAGGAGCTGGTATCTGAGAGTGGGACAGGCTGTGTGTGGGTGATGTAGGAGCTGGTATCGGAGAGTGGGACAGGCTGTGTGTGGATGATGGAGGAGCTGGTATCTGAGAGTGGGACAGGCTGTGTGTGGGTGATGGAGGAGCTGGTATCTGAGAGTGGGACAGGCTGTGTGTGGGTGATGGAGGAGCTGGTATCTGAGAGTGGGACAGGCTGTGTGTGGGTGATGGAGGAGCTGGTATCTGAGAGTGGGACAGGCTGTGTGTGGGTGATGGAGGTGCTGGTATCTGAGAGTGGGACAGGCTGTGTGTGGGTGATGGAGGAGCTGGTATCTGAGAGTGGGACAGGCTGTGTGTGGGTGATGGAGGAGCTGGTATCTGGGAGTGGGACAGGCTGTGTGGGTGATGGAGGAGCTGGTATCTGAGAGTGGGACAGGCTGTCTGTTAGTGATGGAGGAGCTGGTATCTGAGAGTGGGACAGGCTGTGTGTTAGTGATGGAGGAGCTGGTATCTGAGAGTGTGACAGGCTGTGTGTGGGTGATGGAGGAGCTGGTATCTTAGAGTGGGACAGGCTGTGTGTGGGTGATGGAGGAGCTGGTATCTGGGAGTGGGACAGACTGTGTGTTAATGATGGAGGAGCTGGTATCTGAGAGTGGGACAGGCTGTGTGGGTGATGGAGGGGCTGGGATCTGGGAGAGGGACAGGCTGTGTGATAGTGATGAAGGAGCTGGTATCTGAGAGTGGGACAGGCTGTGTGTTAGTGATGGAGGAGCTGGTATCTAAGAGTGGGACAGACTGTGTAGGCGATGGAGGAGCTGGTATCTGAGAGTGGGACAGGCTGTGTGTGGCTGATAGAGGAGCTGGTATCTGAGAGTGGGACAGGCTGTGTGTGCGTGATGGAGGAGCTGGTATCTGAGAGTGGGACAGGCTGTGTGTTAGTGATGGAGGAGCTGGTATCTGAGAGTGGGACAGGTTGTGTGTGGGTGATGGAGGAGCTGGTATCTGAGAGTGCGACAGGCTGTGTGTGGGTGATGGAGGAGCTGGTATCTGAGAGTGGGAAAGGCTGTGTGTTAGTGATGGAGGAGCTGGTATCTGAGAGTGGGACAGGCTGTGTGTTAGTGATGGAGGAGCTGGTATCTGAGAGAGGGACAGGCTGTGTGTTAGTGATGGAGGAGCTGGTATCTGAGATTGAGACAGGCTGTGTGTGTTAGTGATGGAGGAGCTGGTATCTGAGAGTGGGACAGGCTGTGTGTGGGTGATGGACGAGCTGGTATCTGAGAGTGGGACAGGCTGTGTGTGGGTGATGGACGAGCTGGTATCTGAGAGTGTGACAGGCTGTGTGTGGGTGATGGACGAGCTGGTATCTGAGAGTGGGACAGGCTGTGTGTGGGTGATGGAGGAGCTGGTATCTGAGAGTGGGACAGGCTGTGTGTGGGTGATGGAGGAGCTGGTATCTGAGAGTGGGACAGGCTGTGTGGGTGATGGAGGAGCTGGTAACTGAGAGTGGGACAGGCTGTGTGTGGGTGATGGAGGAGCTGGTATCAGAGAGTGGGACAGGCTGTGTGTTAGTGATGGAGGAGCTGGTATCGGAGAGTGGGACAGGCTGTGTGTGGGTGATGGAGGAGCTGGTATCTGAGAGTGGGACAGGCCGTGTGTGGGTGATGGAGGAGCTGGTATCTGAGAGTGGGACAGGCTGTGTGTGGATGATGGAGGAGCTGGTATCTGAGAGTGGGACAGGCTGTGTGTGGGTGAAGGAGGAGCTGGTATCTGAGAGTGGGACTGGCTGTGTTAGTGATGGAGGAGCTGGTATCTGAGAGTGGGACAGGCTGTGTGTTAGTGATGGAGGAGCTGGTATCTGAGAGTGGGACAGGCTGTGTGAGGGTGATGGAGGAGCTGGTATCTGAGAGTGGGACAGGCTGTGTGTTAGTGATGGAGGAGCTGGTATCTGAGAGTGGGACAGTCTGTGTGTGGGTGATGGAGGAGCTGGTATCTGAGAGTGGGACAGGCTGTGTGTGGGTGATGGAGGAGCTGGTATCTGAGACTGGACAGGCTGTGTGGGTGATGGAGGAGCTGGTATCTGAGAGTGGGACAGGCTGTGTGGGTGATGGAGGAGCTGGTATCTGAGAGTGGGACAGGCTGTGTGTTAGTGATGGAGGAGCTGGTATCTGAGAGTGGGACAGGCTGTGTGTTAGTGATGGAGGAGCTGGTATCTGAGAGTGGGACAGGCTGTGTGTTAGTGATGGAGGAGCTGGTATCTGAGAGTGGGACAGGCTGTGTGTGGGTGATGGAGGAGCTGGTATCTGAGAGTGGGACAGGCTGTGTGGGTGATGGAGGAGCTGGTATCTGAGAGTGGGACAGGCTGTGTGTGGGTGATGGAGGAGCTGGTATCAGAGAGTGGGACAGGCTGTGTGTTAGTGATGGAGGAGCTGGTATCGGAGAGTGGGACAGGCTGTGTGTGGGTGATGGAGGAGCTGGTATCTGAGAGTGGGACAGGCCGTGTGTGGGTGATGGAGGAGCTGGTATCTCAGAGTGGGACAGGCTGTGTGTGGGTGATGGAGGAGCTGGTATCTGAGAGTGGGACAGGCTGTGTGTGGGTGAAGGAGGAGCTGGTATCTGAGAGTGGGACAGGCTGTGTGTGGGTGATGGAGGAGCTGGTATCTGAGAGTGAGACAGACTGTGTGTGGGTGTTGGAAGAGCTGGTATCTGAGAGTGGGACGGGCTGTGTGTTAGTGATGGAGGAGCTGGTATCTGAGAGTGGGACAGGCTGTGTGTGAGTGATGTAGGAGCTGGTATCTGAGAGTGGGACAGGCTGTGTGTGGGTGATGGAGGAGCTGGTATCAGAGAGTGGGACAGGCTGTGTGTGGGTGATGGAGGAGCTGGTATCAGAGAGTGGGACAGGCTGTGTGTTAGTGATGGAGGAGCTGGTATCGGAGAGTGGGACAGGCTGTGTGTGGATGATGGAGGAGCTGGTATCTGAGAGTGGGACAGGCTGTGTGTGGGTGATGGAGGAGCTGGTATCTGAGAGTGGGACAGGCTGTGTGTGGGTGATGGAGGAGCTGGTATCTGAGAGTGGGACAGGCTGTGTGTGGGTGATGGAGGAGCTGGTATCTGAGAGTGGGACAGGCTGTGTGTGGGTGATGGAGGTGCTGGTATCTGAGAGTGGGACAGGCTGTGTGTGGGTGATGGAGGAGCTGGTATCTGAGAGTGGGACAGGCTGTGTGTGGGTGATGGAGGAGCTGGTATCTGGGAGTCGGACAGGCTGTGTGGGTGATGGAGGAGCTGGTATCTGAGAGTGGGACAGGCTGTCTGTTAGTGATGGAGGAGCTGGTATCTGAGAGTGGGACAGGCTGTGTGTTAGTGATGGAGGAGCTGGTATCTGAGAGTGTGACAGGCTGTGTGTGGGTGATGGAGGAGCTGGTATCTTAGAGTGGGACAGGCTGTGTGAGGGTGATGGAGGAGCTGGTATCTGAGAGTGTGACAGGCTGTGTGTGGGTGATGGAGGAGCTGGTATCTTAGAGTGGGACAGGCTGTGTGTGGGTGATGGAGGAGCTGGTATCTGGGAGTGGGACAGACTGTGTGTTAATGATGGAGGAGCTGGTATCTGAGAGTGGGACAGGCTGTGTGGGTGATGGAGGGGCTGGGATCTGGGAGAGGGACAGGCTGTGTGATAGTGATGAAGGAGCTGGTATCTGAGAGTGGGACAGGCTGTGTGTTAGTGATGGAGGAGCTGGTATCTAAGAGTGGGACAGACTGTGTAGGCGATGGAGGAGCTGGTATCTGAGAGTGGGACAGGCTGTGTGTGGCTGATAGAGGAGCTGGTATCTGAGAGTGGGACAGGCTGTGTGTGCGTGATGGAGGAGCTGGTATCTGAGAGTGGGACAGGCTGTGTGTTAGTGATGGAGGAGCTGGTATCTGAGAGTGGGACAGGCTGTGTGTGGGTGATGGAGGAGCTGGTATCTGAGAGTGCGACAGGCTGTGTGTGGGTGATGGAGGAGCTGGTATCTGAGAGTGGGACAGGCTGTGTGTGGGTGACGGAGGAGCTGGTAACTGAGAGTGGGACAGGCTGTGTGTTAGTGATGGAGGAGCTGGTACCTGATAGTTAGACAGGCTGTGTGTGGGTGATGGTTGAGCTGGTATCTGAGAGTGGGACAGGCTGTGTGTGGGTGATGGAGGAGCTGGTATCTGAGAGTGGGAAAGGCTGTGTGTTAGTGATGGAGGAGCTGGTATCTGAGAGTGGGACAGGCTGTGTGTTAGTGATGGAGGAGCTGGTATCTGAGAGAGGGACAGGCTGTGTGTTAGTGATGGAGGAGCTGGTATCTGAGATTGAGACAGGCTGTGTGTGTTAGTGATGGAGGAGCTGGTATCTGAGAGTGGGACAGGCTGTGTGTGGGTGATGGACGAGCTGGTATCTGAGAGTGGGACAGGCTGTGTGTGGGTGATGGACGAGCTGGTATCTGAGAGTGTGACAGGCTGTGTGTGGGTGATGGACGAGCTGGTATCTGAGAGTGGGACAGGCTGTGTGTGGGTGATGGAGGAGCTGGTATCTGAGAGTGGGACAGGCTGTGTGGGTGATGGAGGAGCTGGTAACTGAGAGTGGGACAGGCTGTGTGTGGGTGATGGAGGAGCTGGTATCAGAGAGTGGGACAGGCTGTGTGTTAGTGATGGAGGAGCTGGTATCGGAGAGTGGGACAGGCTGTGTGTGGGTGATGGAGGAGCTGGTATCTGAGAGTGGGACAGGCCGTGTGTGGGTGATGGAGGAGCTGGTATCTGAGAGTGGGACAGGCTGTGTGTGGGAGATGAAGGAGCTGGTATCTGAGAGTGGGACAGGCTGTGTGTTAGTGATGGAGGAGCTGGTATCTGAGAGTGGGACAGGCTGTGTGTGGGTGATGGAGGTGCTGGTATCTGAGAGTGGGACATGCTGTGTGTTAGTGATGGAGGAGCTGGTATCTGAGAGTGGGACAGGCTGTGTGTGGGTGATGGAGGAGCTGGTATCTGAGAGTGCGACAGGCTGTGTGTGGGTGATGGAGGAGCTGGTATCTGAGAGTGGGACAGGCTGTGTGTGGGTGATGGAGGAGCTGGTATCTGAGAGTGGGACAGGCTGTGTGTTAGAGATGGAGGAGCTGGTACCTGATAGTTAGACAGGCTGTGTGTGGGTGATGGTGGAGCTGGTATCTGAGAGTGGGACAGGCTGTGTGTGGGTGATGGAGGAGCTGGTATCTGAGAGTGGGACAGGCTGTGTGTTAGTGATGGAGGAGCTGGTATCTGAGAGTGGGACAGGCTGTGTGTTAGTGATGGAGGAGCTGGTATCTGAGAGTGGGACAGGCTGTGTGTTAGTGATGGAGGAGCTGGTATCTGAGATTGAGACAGGCTGTGTGTGTTAGTGATGGTGGAGCTGGTACCTGAGAGTGGGACAGGCTGTGTGTGGGTGATGGAGGAGCTGGTATCTGAGAGTGGGACAGGCTGTGTGTGGGTGATGGACGAGCTGGTATCTGAGAGTGGGACAGACTGTGTGTGGGTGATGGAGGAGCTGGTATCTGAGAGTGGGACAGGCTGTGTGTTAGTGATGGAGGAGCTGGTATCTGAGAGTGGGACAGGCTGTTTGTGGGTGATGGAGGAGCTGGTATCTGAGAGTGGGACAGGCTGTGTGTGGGTGATGGAGGAGCTGGTATCTGAGAGGGGGACAGGCTGTGTGTTAGTGATGGTGGAGCTGGTATCTGAGAGTGGGACAGGCTGTGTGTGGGTGATGGACGAGCTGGTATCTGAGAGTGGGACAGGCTGTGTGTTAGTGATGGAGGAGCTGGTATCTGAGAGTGGGACAGGCTGTGTGTGGGTGATGGAGGAGCTGGTATCTGAGTGTGGGACAGGCTGTGTGTGGGTGATGAAGGAGCTGGTATCTGAGAGTTGGACAGACTGTGTTAGTGATGGAGGAGATGGTACCTGAGAGTGGGACAGGCTGTGTGTGGGTGATGGAGGAGCTGGTATCTGAGAGTGCGACAGGCTGTGTGTGTTAGTGATGGAGGAGCTGGTATCTGAGAGTGGGACAGGCTTTGTGTGGGTGATGGAGGAGCTGGTATCTGAGAGTGCGACAGGCTGTGTGTGTTAGTGATGGAGGAGCTGGTATCTGAGAGTGGGACAGGCTTTGTGTGGGTGATGGAGGAGCTGGTATCTGAGAGTGGGACAGGCTGTGTGTTAGTGATGGAGGAGCTGGTATCTGAGAGTGGGACAGGCTGTGTGTGGGTGATGGAGGAGCTGGTATCTGAGAGTGGGACAGGCTGTGTGTGGGTGATGGAGGAGCTGGTATCTGAGAGTGGGACAGGCTGTGTGTGGGTGATGGAGGAGCTGGTATCTGAGAGTGGGACAGGCTGTGTGTGGGTGATGGAGGAGCTGGTATCTGAGAGTGGGACAGGCTGTGTGTGGGTGATGGAGGAGCTGGTATCTGAGAGTGGGACAGGCTGTGTGTGGGTGATGGAGGAGCTGGTATCTGAGAGTGGGACAGGCTGTGTGTGGGTGATGGAGGTGCTGGTATCTGAGAGTGGGACAGGCTGTGTGTTAGTGATGGAGGAGCTGGTATCTGGGAGTGGGACAGGCTGTGTGGGTGATGGAGGAGCTGGTATCTGAGAGTGGGACAGGCTGTCTGTTAGTGATGGAGGAGCTGGTATCTGAGAGTGGGACAGGCTGTGTGTTAGTGATGGAGGAGCTGGTATCTGAGAGTGTGACAGGCTGTGTGTGGGTGATGGAGGAGCTGGTATCTTAGAGTGGGACAGGCTGTGTGTGGGTGATGGAGGAGCTGGTATCTGGGAGTGGGACAGACTGTGTGTTAATGATGGAGGAGCTGGTATCTGAGAGTGGGACAGGCTGTGTGGGTGATGGAGGGGCTGGGATCTGGGAGAGGGACAGGCTGTGTGATAGTGATGAAGGAGCTGGTATCTGAGAGTGGGACAGGCTGTGTGTTAGTGATGGAGGAGCTGGTATCTAAGAGTGGGACAGACTGTGTAGGCGATGGAGGAGCTGGTATCTGAGAGTGGGACAGGCTGTGTGTGGCTGATAGAGGAGCTGGTATCTGAGAGTGGGACAGGCTGTGTGTGCGTGATGGAGGAGCTGGTATCTGAGAGTGGGACAGGCTGTGTGTTAGTGATGGAGGAGCTGGTATCTGAGAGTGGGACAGGCTGTGTGTGGGTGATGGAGGAGCTGGTATCTGAGAGTGCGACAGGCTGTGTGTGGGTGATGGAGGAGCTGGTATCTGAGAGTGGGACAGGCTGTGTGTGGGTGACGGAGGAGCTGGTAACTGAGAGTGGGACAGGCTGTGTGTTAGTGATGGAGGAGCTGGTACCTGATAGTTAGACAGGCTGTGTGTGGGTGATGGTTGAGCTGGTATCTGAGAGTGGGACAGGCTGTGTGTGGGTGATGGAGGAGCTGGTATCTGAGAGTGGGAAAGGCTGTGTGTTAGTGATGGAGGAGCTGGTATCTGAGAGTGGGACAGGCTGTGTGTTAGTGATGGAGGAGCTGGTATCTGAGAGAGGGACAGGCTGTGTGTTAGTGATGGAGGAGCTGGTATCTGAGATTGAGACAGGCTGTGTGTGTTAGTGATGGAGGAGCTGGTATCTGAGAGTGGGACAGGCTGTGTGTGGGTGATGGACGAGCTGGTATCTGAGAGTGGGACAGGCTGTGTGTGGGTGATGGACGAGCTGGTATCTGAGAGTGTGACAGGCTGTGTGTGGGTGATGGACGAGCTGGTATCTGAGAGTGGGACAGGCTGTGTGTGGGTGATGGAGGAGCTGGTATCTGAGAGTGGGACAGGCTGTGTGGGTGATGGAGGAGCTGGTAACTGAGAGTGGGACAGGCTGTGTGTGGGTGATGGAGGAGCTGGTATCAGAGAGTGGGACAGGCTGTGTGTTAGTGATGGAGGAGCTGGTATCGGAGAGTGGGACAGGCTGTGTGTGGGTGATGGAGGAGCTGGTATCTGAGAGTGGGACAGGCCGTGTGTGGGTGATGGAGGAGCTGGTATCTGAGAGTGGGACAGGCTGTGTGTGGGAGATGAAGGAGCTGGTATCTGAGAGTGGGACAGGCTGTGTGTTAGTGATGGAGGAGCTGGTATCTGAGAGTGGGACAGGCTGTGTGTGGGTGATGGAGGTGCTGGTATCTGAGAGTGGGACATGCTGTGTGTTAGTGATGGAGGAGCTGGTATCTGAGAGTGGGACAGGCTGTGTGTGGGTGATGGAGGAGCTGGTATCTGAGAGTGCGACAGGCTGTGTGTGGGTGATGGAGGAGCTGGTATCTGAGAGTGGGACAGGCTGTGTGTGGGTGATGGAGGAGCTGGTATCTGAGAGTGGGACAGGCTGTGTGTTAGAGATGGAGGAGCTGGTACCTGATAGTTAGACAGGCTGTGTGTGGGTGATGGTGGAGCTGGTATCTGAGAGTGGGACAGGCTGTGTGTGGGTGATGGAGGAGCTGGTATCTGAGAGTGGGACAGGCTGTCTGTTAGTGATGGAGGAGCTGGTATCTGAGAGTGGGACAGGCTGTGTGTTAGTGATGGAGGAGCTGGTATCTGAGAGTGGGACAGGCTGTGTGTTAGTGATGGAGGAGCTGGTATCTGAGATTGAGACAGGCTGTGTGTGTTAGTGATGGTGGAGCTGGTACCTGAGAGTGGGACAGGCTGTGTGTGGGTGATGGAGGAGCTGGTATCTGAGAGTGGGACAGGCTGTGTGTGGGTGATGGACGAGCTGGTATCTGAGAGTGGGACAGACTGTGTGTGGGTGATGGAGGAGCTGGTATCTGAGAGTGGGACAGGCTGTGTGTTAGTGATGGAGGAGCTGGTATCTGAGAGTGGGACAGGCTGTTTGTTGGTGATGGAGGAGCTGGTATCTGAGAGTGGGACAGGCTGTGTGTGGGTGATGGAGGAGCTGGTATCTGAGAGGGGGACAGGCTGTGTGTTAGTGATGGTGGAGCTGGTATCTGAGAGTGGGACAGGCTGTGTGTGGGTGATGGACGAGCTGGTATCTGAGAGTGGGACAGGCTGTGTGTTAGTGATGGAGGAGCTGGTATCTGAGAGTGGGATAGGCTGTGTGTGGGTGATGGAGGAGCTGGTATCTGAGTGTGGGACAGGCTGTGTGTGGGTGATGAAGGAGCTGGTATCTGAGAGTTGGACAGACTGTGTTAGTGATGGAGGAGATGGTACCTGAGAGTGGGACAGGCTGTGTGTGGGTGATGGAGGAGCTGGTATCTGAGAGTGCGACAGGCTGTGTGTGTTAGTGATGGAGGAGCTGGTATCTGAGAGTGGGACAGGCTTTGTGTGGGTGATGGAGGAGCTGGTATCTGAGAGTGCGACAGGCTGTGTGTGTTAGTGATGGAGGAGCTGGTATCTGAGAGTGGGACAGGCTTTGTGTGGGTGATGGAGGAGCTGGTATCTGAGAGTGGGACAGGCTGTGTGTTAGTGATGGAGGAGCTGGTATCTGAGAGTGGGACAGGCTGTGTGTGGGTGATGGAGGAGCTGGTATCTGAGAGTGGGACAGGCTGTGTGTGGGTGATGGAGGAGCTGGTATCTGAGAGTGGGACAGGCTGTGTGTGGGTGATGGAGGAGCTGGTATCTGAGAGTGGGACAGGCTGTGTGTGGGTGATGGAGGAGCTGGTATCTGAGAGTGGGACAGGATGTGTGTGGGTGATGGAGGAGCTGGTATCTGAGAGTGGGACAGGCTGTGTGTGGGTGATGGAGGAGCTGGTATCTGAGAGTGGGACAGGCTGTGTGTGGGTGATGGAGGTGCTGGTATCTGAGAGTGGGGACAGGCTGTGTGTTAGTGATGGAGGAGCTGGTATCTGAGCGTGGGACAGGCTGTGTGTGGGTGATGGAGGTGCTGGTATCTGAGAGTGGGACAGGCTGTGTGTGGGTGATGGAGGAGCTGGTATCTGAGAGTGGGACAGGCTGTGTGGGTGATGGAGGAGCTGGTATCTGAGAGTGGGACAGGCTGTGTGTTAGTGATGGAGGAGCTGGTATCTGAGATTGAGACAGGCTGTGTGTGTTAGTGATGGAGGAGCTGGTATCTGAGAGTGGGACAGGCTGTGTGTGGGTGATGGACGAGCTGGTATCTGAGAGTGGGACAGGCTGTGTGTGGGTGATGGACGAGCTGGTATCTGAGAGTGTGACAGGCTGTGTGTGGGTGATGGACGAGCTGGTATCTGAGAGTGGGACAGGCTGTGTGTGGGTGATGGAGGAGCTGGTGTCTGAGAGGGGGACAGGCTGTGTGTTAGTGATGGTGGAGCTGCTATCTGAGAGTGGGACAGGCTGTGTGTGGGTGATGGACGAGCTGGTATCTGAGAGTGGGACAGGCTGTGTGTTAGTGATGGAGGAGCTGGTATCTGAGAGTGGGACAGGCTGTGTGTGGGTGATGGAGGAGCTGGTATCTGAGTGTGGGACAGGCTGTGTGTGGGTGATGAAGGAGCTGGTATCTGAGAGTGGGACAGGCTGTGTGTTAGTGATGGAGGAGCTGGTATCTGAGAGTGGGACAGGCTGTGTGTGGGTGATGGAGGTGCTGGTATCTGAGAGTGGGACATGCTGTGTGTTAGTGATGGAGGAGCTGGTATCTGAGAGTGGGACAGGCTGTGTGTGGGTGATGGAGGAGCTGGTATCTGAGAGTGCGACAGGCTGTGTGTGGGTGATGAAGGAGCTGGTATCTGAGAGTGGGACAGGCTGTGTGTTAGTGATGGAGGAGCTGGTATCTGAGAGTGGGACAGGCTGTGTGTGGGTGATGGAGGTGCTGGTATCTGAGAGTGGGACATGCTGTGTGTTAGTGATGGAGGAGCTGGTATCTGAGAGTGGGACAGGCTGTGTGTGGGTGATGGAGGAGCTGGTATCTGAGAGTGCGACAGGCTGTGTGTGGGTGATGGAGGAGCTGGTATCTGAGAGTGGGACAGGCTGTGTGTGGGTGATGGAGGAGCTGGTATCTGAGAGTGGGACAGGCTGTGTGTTAGAGATGAGGAGCTGGTACCTGATAGTTAGACAGGCTGTGTGTGGGTGATGGTGGAGCTGGTATCTGAGAGTGGGACAGGCTGTGTTGTGGTGATGGAGGAGCTGGTATCTGAGAGTGGGACAGGCTGTGTGTTAGTGATGGAGGAGCTGGTATCTGAGAGTGGGACAGGCTGTGTGTTAGTGATGGAGGAGCTGGTATCTGAGAGTGGGACAGGCTGTGTGTTAGTGATGGAGGAGCTGGTATCTGAGATTGAGACAGGCTGTGTGTGTTAGTGATGGAGGAGCTGGTACCTGAGAGTGGGACAGGCTGTGTGTGGGTGATGGAGGAGCTGGTATCTGAGAGTGGGA
>JASTWF010000348.1:252592-367886 GCA_030390025.1 Squalus acanthias
GGATGAGATCCAAAGCCTCTTGGTTCTAAAGGTCTCTCTTCCTAAAACGCTGTAGTGATAAAACCGAGTGACAATCTGAAGACTGGGCGAAACCCAAGATGGCGGGCGTCGCCACGGTAATGAGGGTGACCGCCCGCTCGGCTTCGAGGTTAAGGGGCCCCCCTATTAACGCACGCTCGTTCTCTCCCCTTCCCCCTCCCGCTACAGGCCAAGGAACATTACAGCGCGGAGTCCCTGGCCCCGGACACCAACGAGGGCGCCAAGATCAGAGCCTCGGTCCGCATGACCCGTTACCTGGAGTCGTGGGGCGCCGCCAAGCCCTTCGCCCACCTCAACCACCGGGACAGCCTGCCCGTCGAGACCCCCACCATCAACAGGATCATGAACAGCGTGAGTTGGCCGAACGCATCCACTTTCCACCCTTTGTAGGGGCCTCCCCAGTTGCCACCCTCCCTTTCCCAGAGAGTGTTGACGTAAGGAAAGAGGTTGGCATTTCTACAGCACCTCTCACCACCTCAGTGCGTCCCAAAACAGCCAACGACATCCTTTGAGTAATCACTGTTGTAATTGGGAAACACGGGAGCCAATGTAGCGCGCACAGCAAGCTCCCACAAACAGCAATGTGATGAATGAACAGATCCTCTGGGGTTTTTTTTAGTGATGTTGGTTGAGGGATAAATATTGGGCGCAGGATAATGTGGATAAATGCGAGGTTATCCACTTTGGTGGCAAAAACAGGAAGGCAGATTATTATCTGAACGGCAGTAGATTGGGAAAAGGGGAAGTGCAACGAGACCTGGGTGTCCTTGTGCACCAGTCGCTGAAGGTAAGCATGCAGGTGCAGCAGGCGGTGAAGAAGGCAAATGGTATAACAACAGAAAATGCTGGAAACACTCAGCAGGCCAGGCAGCATCCGTGGAGAGAGAAACAGAGTTAACGTTTCAGGTCGAAGACCTTTCATCAGAACTGGAAAAAGCTGGAGATGTAACAGATATTAAGCAGGTGCAGAGACAGGGGGGGGTGGTTTAGGAGGGGAGGAAGGAGTTGAAACAACATATTGTGCTTATGTAAGAGGCAGGAAAGATAAAATGTTGCAAATGGGAATGGCAAAATCATACAGCATGAAAAATGGGGGCAGGGATTATTGTCTGAAATTGTTGAACTCAATGTTAAGTCCGGAAGGCTGTAAAGTGCTGTTCCTCGAGCTTACGTTGAGCTTCATTGGAACAATGTAAGAGGCCGAGGACGGTGATGTCAGAGTGGGAGTGGAGCGGAGAATTAAAGTGACAGGCCACCGGGAGCTCGGGGTCCCCCTTACGGACTGAACGGAGGTGTTCCGCAAAGCGGTCACCCAATCTGCGTTTGGTCTCCCCGATGTAGAGGAGACCGCATCGTGAGCAGCGAATACAGTCTACTAAATTGCAGGAAGTACAAGTAAATCGCTGTTTCACCTGGAAGGGGTGTTTGGGGCCCTGGACAGTGGGAAGTGGGGAGGTATAAAGGCATGTGTTGCATCTCCTGCGCTTGCACGGGAAGGTGCCGGGCGAAGGGGAAGGGGTGCTGGGTGTGATTGACGAGTGGACTAGGGTGTCGCGGAGGGAGCGGTCCCTTCGGAATGCTGAAAGGGGAGGGGTGGGGAAGATGTGTTTGGTGGTGGGATCACGCTGGAGGTGGCGGAAATGGCGGAGGATGATTCGTTGAATGTGGAGGCTGGTGGGGTGAAAGGTGAGGACAAGAGGAACCCTATCGTGGTTCTGGGAGGGAGGGGAAGGGGTGAGAGCAGAAGTGCGGGAAATGGAACGGACACGGTCAAGGGCCATGTCAACCACGGTAGAGGGGAATCCTCGGTTGAGGAAAAAGGAAGACATGTCGGAAGCACTGGTATGGAAGGTGGCATCGTCAGAACAGACGCGGCGGAGACGGAGAAACTGGGAGAATGAAATAGAGTCCTTACAGGAAGCGGGGTGGGAGGAAGTGTAGTCCAGGTAGCTGTGGGAGTCAGTGGGCTTGTAGTGAATGTTAGTCAATAACCTATCCCCAGAGATGGAGATGGAGAAGTCGAGGAAGGGAAGGGAAGAGTCAGAGATGGACCATGTGAAGGTGAGGGAAGGGTGGAAATTGAGAGTAAAGTGAATGAAATGTTCTAGTTCAGGTCAAGAGCAGGAGATGGCACCGATACAGTCATCGATGTACCGGAAAAAGAGGTGAGGGAGGGGACCTGAGTAGGACTGGAACAAAGAGTGTTCCACATATCCCACGAAAAGGCAGGCATAGCTAGGACCCATGCGGGTTCCCATAGCAACACCTTTAATTTGGAGGAAGTGACTGGAGTCAAAGGAGAAGTTGTTTAATGTCACATTAAACAACTTCTCCTTTGACTCCAGTCACTTCCTTTTTCTTTTTCCGGTACATCGATGACTGTATCAGTGCCGTTTCCTGCTCTCGCCCTGAACTAGATAAGTTCATTCACTTTGCCTCCAATTTCCACCCTTCCCTCACCTTCACATGGTCCATCTCCGACTCTTCCCTTCCCTTCCTTGACTTCTGCGTCTCCATCTCTGGGGATAGGCTATCGACAAACATCCACTACAAGCCCACTGACTCCCACAGCTACCTGGACTACACTTCCTCCCACCCCGCTTCCTGTAAGGACTCTATTTCATTCTCCCAGTTTCTCCGTCTCCGCCGCGTCTGTTCTGACGATGCCACCTTCCATACCAGTGCTTCCGACATGTCTTCCTTTTTCCTCAACCGAGGATTCCCCTCTACCGTGGTTGACATGGCCCTTGACCGTGTCCGTTCCATTTCCCGCACTTCTGCTCTCACCCCTTCCCCTCCCTCCCAGAACCACGATAGGGTTCCTCTTGTCCTCACCTTTCACCCCACCAGCCTCCACATTCAACGAATCATCCTCCGCCATTTCCGCCACCTCCAGCGTGATCCCACCACCAAACGCATCTTCCCCTCACCTCCCCTTTCAGCATTCCGCAGGGACCGCTCCCTCCGCGACACCCTAGTCCACTCCTCAATCACCCCTAACAGCCCTTCTCCTTCGCCTGGCACCTTCCCGTGCAAGCGCAGGAGATGCAACACCTGCCCTTTTACCTCCTCCCTTCCCACTGTCCAGGGCCCCAAACACCCCTTCCAGGTGAAACAGCGATTTACTTGTACTTCTTGCAATTTAGTAGACTGTATTCGCTGCTCACGATGCGGTCTCCTCTACATTGGGAAGACCAAACGCAGATTGGGTGACCGCTTTGCGGAACACCTCCGTTCAGTCCGTAAGGGTGACCCCGAGCTTCCGATGGCCTGTCACTTTAATTCTCCGCTTCACTCCCACTCTGACCTCACCGTCCTCGGCCTATTACATTGTTCCAATGAAGCTCAATGTAAGCTCGAGGAACAGCACCTCATCTTTCGATTAGGCATTTTACAGCCTTCCGGACTCAACATCGAGTTCAACAATTTCAGACAATAATCCCTGCCCCCATTTTTCATGCTGTATGATTTTGCCATTCCCATTTGCAACATTTTATCTTTCCTGCCTCTTACATAAGCACAGTATGATCTTTCAACTCCTTCCTCCCCTCCTAAACCCCCCGCAACTGTCTCTGCACCTGCTTAATATCTGTTACATCTCCAGCTTTTTCTCAGTTCTGATGAAGGGTCCCAGACCTGAAACGTTAACTCTGTTTCTCTCTCTACGGATGCTGCCTGGCCTGCTGAGTGTTTCCAGCATTTTCTGCTGTTATTTCAGATTTCCAGCATCCGCAGTATTTTACTAAGGCAAATGGTATGTTGGCCTTCATAGCGAGAGGATTCGAGTACAGGAGCAGGGAGGTCTTGCTGCTGTTGTACAGGGCCTTGGTGAGACCACACCTTGAGTACTGTGTGCAGTTTTGGTCGCCTTATCTGAGGAAGGATGTTCTTGCCATGGAAGGAGTTCAGCGAAGATTCACCAGACTGATACCTGGGATGGCAGGAATGACGTATGAAGAGAGATTGGGTCGATTGGGCTTGTATTCGCTAGAGTTTAGAAGAATAAGAGGGGATCTCATTGAAACTTATAAAATCCTAACAGGACTAGACAGACTAGTTGCAGGAAGGATGTTCCCGATGGCGGGGGAGTCCAGAACCAGGGGTCACAGTCTAAGGATAAGGGGTAAGCCATTTAGGACTGAGATGAGGAGGAATTTCTTCACCCAGAGAGTGGTGAACCTGTGGAATTCTCTACCACAGAAGGCAGTGGAGGCCAATTCATTAAATATGTTCAAGAAGGAGTTAGATATATTTCTTAAGGCTAAAGGTGTCAAGGGATATGGGGAGAAAGCAGGGACAGGGTACTGAATTTGGATGATCAGCCATGGTCTCATTAAATGGCGGAGCAGGTTCAAGGGTCGAATGGCCTACTCCTGCTCCTATCTTCTATGATTCTATGAAAGACGGCCCCTCCAGCAGTGCAGCGCTCCCTCAGTACGGGCACAGGGCATGTCGGCTCTGGGTTATGGGGCTCGAGTCTCCGGAGTAGGGACCCGAACCCATGACCTTCTGACTCAGAGGCGAGAGTGTGAGACCCACTGACCCACGGTTGACACCTTGTGCTGGGGGTTGTGGCGGGGCGGGGGTGGGTGGAGTGGTGGGAGGGGGCCGGGGTGTGGGCCGGTTGCCCTCTGGTACCTCAATCCGTGCGCCCGTTCGCTCACCGCCGAGTCGGTGCGGGCTATTCCGACACGGGAGGCATTGCAGTCTGTTCTCTCCCCTTCAGTCAGCTGTGTCCCCTGTTCTCTCCCCTTGAATGTCAGCTGTGATTCAGTGGGTAGCACACTCGCCTCTGAGTCAGAAGGTTGTGGGTTCAAGTCCCACTCATGGCGGGACTGTCGTATGAGAAGAGATTGAGTAAACTAGGCCTGTATTCTCTTGAATTCAGCAGAATGAGAGGGGATCTCATTGAAGCATACAAAATTATTACAGGGCTTGATAGGGTGGATGCTGGGAGAATGTTTCCCTTGGCTGGGGAGTCTAGAACCAGGGGCCACAGCCTCAAGGTAAAGGGTAGGCCATTCAGGACTGAGATGAGAAGAAATTTCTTCACACAGAGGGTGGTGAATCTTTGGAATTCTCTACCCCAGAGGGCTGTGGAGGCTCAGTCATTGGGTACATTCAAAACAGAAGTCGATTAGATTTCTGACTAGTAAGGGCATCAAGGGATATGGCGATAGGGCCGGTGAATGGAGTTGAGGCAGAAGATCAGCCATGATCTCATTGAATGGCGGAGCAGGCTCGAAGGGCCGAATGGCCCACTCCTGCTCCTATTTCTTATGTTCCAGAGACTTGAGCACATAAAGCTAGGCCGACATTCCAGTGCGGCGCTGAGGGAGTGCGGCACTGTCGGATGGCGCCGTCTTTCGGATGAGACGTTAAACCGAGGCCCCGTCTGCTCTCTCTCGGGTGGACGTAAAAGATCCCATGGCTACTATTTCGAAGAAGAGCAGGGGGGAGTTATCCCCGGTGTCCTGGGGCCAATATTTATCCCTCAATCAACATCACAAAAACAGATTATCTGGTCATTATCACACTGCTGTTTGTGGGAGCTTGCTGTGCACAAATTGGCGGCCGCATTTCCCACATTACAACAGTGACTACACTTCAAAAAGTACTTCATTGGCTGTAAAGCGCTTTGGGACGTCCGGTGGTCGTGAAAGGCGCTGTATAAATGCAAGTCTGTCTTTCTTCAAGAATCCGTAACCCTCGGTCACTTCTCCTATCTAGACAAGGGGGCACTGAGTAAAATTGTAACCCTTCCGCCCTTGCCTCACTACCCACCATCAGCTTACTCAGCACTTCCTGCTCTGTGTGTGGGGCTCAGTACCAATTGTCGAAGTTGAACTGTCTTGTTCTAAAAGGCCGATGGCATACAGTACCTTTCTGCCCCTTCCCAACAAGACGTCCCCGCCCACCAGCTGGGATCAGCTCACCCAGCGCACGCCACATTCAAACCCCTGTGGCCTCCCGCCTATCAGACTCTGGAGCGGAGCAAAGTAACCGCACGTTACTGGACCAATAACTAGATTGATTCCTGGGATGAGAGGGTTGTCCTATGAGGAGAGATGGAGTAGATTGGGCCTATACTCTCTGGAGTTTAGAGGAATGAGAGGCGATCTTATTGAAGTACATACAATTCTTAAGACAGGGTAGATGCTGTTTCCCCTGCTTATAGAGTCATAGGGGGCAAAAATTCAGTTGGTTGCGCCTCCCGTTAGTGCCCTAAGATGGCGCTAATGGGGCGCAAAGCAACTAGCGCCCGGGCGCGGCGATGTTTGCGCCGCTCGCGAAATTAACTAGACATTTTGCGGCGGCGCTAAACACTACCGCCACGATCTCCTGCGCCGGCAGACCGTGCCGTTAGTCGAGTGCGCAACGCCCCGGTAGCGCCCCGGAGCGGATATTGAGTGGCGCCCCCTGCCTTACCGCCTGCCGCTAGCAACGACAGGTTGAGGGGAGCGTTCTGCAATCAGGAAGGGACTGGGGGAGCGCTATTTAAAGGTGACCGCTTCCTGCCTTTTATTGTTGGTGACATTTTTGCACCATGCATTCTGAGAGAGAGAGAGAGAGAATTCTGGAGAGATTCAACGCTGTGTGAAGGAGTTTTGGGTACTGAGCAGCACTTTGCAGGTTCATTTTGATTTGCCATTCTTGTATCGATTTAGAAGAGACTGTGGGGGCTGCACTCTGAGCTCTTTCCCTGGACCTCTCCATTGTTCTTTCCAGCAGATTTGATGTGCAGGTCTCTCCAGGCCGAGATTCAAGGCTGCAATGAGCAGGATGTGGATGGAAAGCAAGATCAACCATCCCCTTTAAGAACTGGCCGGGGCCATTGTGTCTGTGTTCCATTGCTGACTGACATCACATGAGCTTCGCCAGCGCTCTGAGGTAGCGCCTCGCTCCTCGGCCTTTGCGCCTTAAGACAGGTGTGAAGCGCCTGATTTAGCGCTCCAATCACCTCCAGGGGCGATAAAAGTCAAGTTTGCAGTCGGAGGCGATAATTAGCGGCAGGCGCTAATCTTTGCGCCTGGCCAATAATTGCGCCCCAAATGGGGCGATACTGAATTTCTCCCCCATAGAGTCATAGAGTTGTACAGCACAGAAAGAGCCCCTTCGGCCCATCGTGTCCGCGCCGGCCATCAAGCCCTGTCTATTCTAATCCCATTTTCCAGCACTTGGTCCGTAGCCTTGTATGCTATGGCGTTTCAAGTGCTCATCTAAATGCTTCTTGAATGTTGTGAGGGTTCCTGCCTCTACCACCCTTTCAGGCAGTGAGTTCCAGATTCTTCCTCAAATCCCCTCTAAACCTCCTGCCCCTTACCTTGAAACTATGCCCCCTGGTTATTGACCCCTCTACTAAGGGGAAAAGTTCCTTTCTATCTACCCTATCTATGCCCCTCATAATTTTGTACACCTCAATCAGGTCCCCCCTCAGCCTTCTCTGCTCGAAGGAAAACAACCCCAGCCTGTCCAGTCTCTCTTCATAGCTGAAGCGCTCCAGCCAAGGTAACATCCTGGTGAATCTCCTCTGCACCCTCTCCAATGCAATCACATCCTTCCTATAGTGTGGCGACCAGAACTGCACACAGTATTCCAGCTGTGGCCGAACTAGCATTTTGTACAGCTCCATCATAACCTCCCTGCTCTTATATTCTATGCCTCGGCTAATGAAGGCTAGTATCCCATATGCCTTTTTAACCACCTTATCTACCTGTCCTGCTGCCTTCAGGGATCTATGTACATGCACACCAAGGTCCCTCTGATCCTCTGTGCTTCCTAGGGTCCTACCATTCATTGTGTATTCCCTTGCCTTGTTAGTCCTCCCAAAATGCATCACCTCACACTTTTCAGGGTTAAATTCCATTTGCCACTGTTCTGCCCATCTGACCAACCCGTCTATATCGTCCTGTAGCCTGAGGCTTCCCTCCTCGCTATTTACCACTCCACCAATTTTCGTGTCATCTGCGAACTTACTGACCATACCTCCTACATTCATATCTAAATCATTGATGTCTCATAGACTCAGGATAAGGGGCTCGGCCATTTAGGACTGAGATGAGGAGGAATTTCTTCACTCAGAGGGTGGTGAATCTTTGGAATTCTCTGCCCCAGAGAGCTGTGGAGGCTGAGCCGTTGAGTATATTCAAGACCGAGATCGGTAGATATGTGGAATCAAGGGATATGGGGATCGGGCGGGAAAGTGGAGTTGAGGCCGAAGATCTCATTGAATGGCGGAGCAGGCCCGAGGGGCCGAATGGCCAACTCCTGCTCCTATTTCTTATGTTCTAATCCCAAGGCCGCGAGTTCAAATCCCACGGTGGGCAGTTTGGGAATTGGAATTTAGTTGAAGCTGGCGTCGGTAATGGTGACCAGGAAGCTGTTGGATTGTCGTGGCAAACACAGCTGGTTCACTCACATCCCGTTAGGGAAGGAAACTGGCCATCCTTAACTGGTCTGGGCCTGTGCGTGACTCCAGTCCCACAAGAACGTGGTTGACTCTTAACTACCCTGCGTTGTGGCCTTAAAACCTTAAAAGAGACACAATGGTTCAAGAAGGTCCACCACCACCTTCTCCAGACCACGAGGGACGGGCGATAAACACCAACCTTGCCAGCGAGGCCCACATCCCGAGGATGAATAGAATAACTGCCATTTTATCTTGAATCAAAGGTGAATCATTTCGCCTTTCCCTCTCGGAACAACCTGACATCTTCTCAACCCAACATCACAGGCCTAACATTCTGCAAGCCCTGGGACACAGGCCGAGGTACTCTCAGAGCCTGGGACACAGGCCGTATATACTCTCAGAGCCTGGGACACAGGCCCGATATATTGTCAGAGCCTGGGACACAGGCCGGATATACTCTCAGAGCCTGGGACACAGGCCGTATATACTCTCAGAGCCTGGGACACAGGCCCGATATATTGTCAGAGCCTGGGACACAGGCCCGATAAATTGTCAGAGCCTGGGACACAGGCCCGTGGTACTCTCAGAGCCTGGGACACAGACCGGATACACCGTCAGAGCTTGGGACACAGGCCCGATATACTGACAGAGCCTGGGACACAGGCCGGAAATACTGACAGAGCCTGAGACTCAGGCCGGATATACTCTCAGAGCCTGGGACACAGGCCCGATATACTGTCAGAGCCTGGGACACAGGCCCGATATACTGTCAGAGCCTGGGACACAGGCCGATATACTCTCAGAGCCTGGGGCACAGGCCGGATATAAAGTCGAAAAAATTCAAATCAATTCTCATTCTTCCTTTCCCTTTCTCAGGACATCCCCATGGGCAATCTCGGCTCGCACCGAAACCTGGACAGGTACAGAAAACCGTTGTTGTTGTGAATGAGAGTGCGTTGCTGTTGTTGTTGTTGTTGTTGTCTCACTGATGTTGCCCATTGCTGAAGCCTTGTGATTGGTTGACAGGGGCCGGAATCAGAGGGGCCTGGACGACGAAGTGCGCGAGAAGATAAGCGAAGTGATCGACGGCCTGAACTCCCAGAGGTACGCGGGCAGCTCGAGCGAGCGGTGCTTCCGCCCCCCCCCCCCCCGCGCCCTTGACCGCCAACCAGTGGCGTTGAGTCGGACGCGGAGATGGCGAGGCAGGGTCAAGCGGTGTGGGGGGGGGTGAGGCTGGTGGGACAAGGGGCACCTACCGGGTGAGAGGGACGCGCAACCCTTCAACTCAAGGCCGTAGAATGATGCAGCACAGAAAGAGGCCATTCGGCCCATCCTGCCTGTGCCTGCTCTTTGAAAGAGCCATCCATTGACTCCCACACCCCTCGCTCTTTACCCACAGGTCCTGCAAATTTTTCCCCTTCAAGTATTTATCCAATTTGAAAGTCACCATTGAATCCACTTCCCCCGCCCTTTCAGGCAGCGCGTTCCAGATCACAACAACTCGCTGCCTGGAAAAGATCTCCTCCCCTGGTTCTTTTGCCAATTATCGTAAGTCCGTGTCCTCTGGTTGCCGACACTCCTGCCAGGCTTTGATCTGTCACAAAACGTGGCAGAGTCTCCTCACAAAATGTGGAATGGAATCCCTGAAGATTTGTGCAGTTTTTTTTAAAGTCAGCTGTACCGCCTGCCGATCCCCAAATCCCGCCCCCCATATCGGAGGGTCTCCAAACTGGGAGAGTCTCTGTTTACACCATCTCTCTCTCTCTGTCTCTCTCTCTCTCTGTCTCTGTCTCTCTCTCTCTGTCTCTCTCTCTCTCTCTCTCTCTCTGTCTCTCTCTCTCTGTCTCTCTCTCTCTCTCTCTGTCTCTCTCTCTCTCTCTCTCTGTCTCTCTCTCTGTCTCTCTCTCCCTCTCTCTGCCTCTCTCTCTCTCTCTCTCTCTGTCTCTCTCTCACTCTCTCTCTGTGTCTCTCTCTCTCTCTGTCTCTCTCTCTCTCTCTGCCTCTCACTCTCTCTGTCTTTCTCTTGTTCTTTCTCTCTGTCTCTCTTTCTGACTGTCTCTCATTCCCTCTCTCTCTGTTTATCTCTCTTTGTCTCTCTCTGTCTCTCTCTGTCTCTCTCTCTCTGTCCCCCTCTCTCACTCTCTCTCTTTGTCTCTCTCTCTGTCTGTCTCTCTCTCTCTCTCTGTCTCTCCCTCTCTCTCTCTCTCTCTCTGTCTCTGTCTCTCTCTCTCTTTGTCTCTCTCTCGCTGTCTCTGTCTGTCTCTCTCTGTGTCTCTCTGTCTCTCTCTCTGTCTCTCTCTCTCTCTCTCTCTCTCTCTGTCTCTCTCTCTGTCTCTCTCTCTGTCTCTCTCTCTGTCTCTGTCTCTCTCTCTGTCTCTCTCTGTCTCTGTCTCTCTCTCTCTCTCTCTCTGTCTCTCTCTCACTCTCTCTCTCTCTCTCTCTTTCATTCTCTGTTTCTCTCTCCCTATCTGTCTCTATCTTTCTCATCACTTTCTCTCCTCTCTGTCCTCTCGCTCTCTCTCCATTCTCTCTCTCTCTCCATTCTCTCTCCTCTCTTTCTTCCAGCTCTCTCTCTCCTTTTTCTCCCTCTCGCCTTCCTTCTCGCTCTCCTCTCTCTCTCCTCTCTCTCTCTCTCCTCTCTCTCTTCTCGCTCTGTCTCTCTTCTCGCTCTGTCTCTCTTCTTTCTGGCTCTTCCTCTCTCTTCTCTCTTCTCTCTCTCCGTCTCCCTCCCTACCCGACCCCCACCTTCAGGCCGCACCGCACTCACCCAAGCCCAGAGGGTTCAGTCGGCGATGGTCAGAGCTGAGGATTGGGGGACCCCCCTGAATGCGGGCACAAGGGTCACTGCGGAGTTCAACCCGCTAAATCCGTCCAGCTCTGCTTCTCCAGCCAGGAGTCACCTCAACCGCCCCCCGCCCCCTCCCCCTCCCCCCCCCCCCCCGCACCAGTAACAGGTCTCCCTCGCCAGGTCCCCATCAGGGCTGGCGGTCCCCCTCCACCCTCCACCGCCACCCCCCGCCCAGTGTACTGTGGGCCCTGCTCGGGGTCAGGTAACCCAACACAAATGAGGGACTTGGCCGAATCTACCAGCATGCCCTCTTGGGCCCACCTTGACCCCGTCTTGACCCCTGGGCAGGAAGCGGGTGTGGCCGGCGCTGCAGTGCCCCCTGCTGGCCGAGGGTCCCAGCCGCCTCTCGCTCAGTCGCCAGCTGGTGTTTAACATTCCAGTGGTAAACAGTCAGGGGAAGGAGCGGTAAATCGGGGAGTGGCGGGCATGTTTGGGTTTTCAAAAGCCTGCGGGCTGAAGGGAGGCTGAGGGAGCGGCGCAGGCAGATACTATCCAGACTTTCAGAAAGCACAGAGAGACTCCCTCTTTAACAGGGGTCCCTGATGGAGAGACTCCCTCTTTAACAGGGGTCCCTGATGGAGAGACGCCCTCTTTAAAAGGGATCCCTGACGGAGAGACTCCCTCT
Organism: Squalus acanthias; assembly: GCA_030390025.1. Lineage (NCBI taxonomy): Eukaryota > Metazoa > Chordata > Chondrichthyes > Squaliformes > Squalidae > Squalus > Squalus acanthias. Next base: position 264,515 of record JASTWF010000348.1, read on the forward strand.
TTAACAGGGGTCCCTGATGGAGAGACTCCCTCTTTAACAGGGGTCCCTGACGGAGAGACTCCCTCTTTAAAAGGGGTCCCTGATGGAGAGACTCCCTCTTTAACAGGGGTCCCTGACGGAGAGACTCCCTCTTTAAAAGGGATCCCTGACGGAGAGACTCCCTCTTTAAAAGGGATCCCTGACGGAGAGACTCCCTCTTTAACAGGGGTCCCTGATGGAGAGACGCCCTCTTTAAAAGGGGTCCCTGACGGAGAGACTCCCTCTTTAAAAGGGGTCCCTGACGGAAAGACTTCCTCTTTAAAAGGGGTCCCTGATGGAGAGACTCCCTCTTTAAAAGGGGTCCCTGATGGAGAGACTCCCTCTTTAAAAGGGGTCCCTGATGGAGAGACTCCCTCTTTAAAAGGGGTCCCTGACGGAGAGACTCCCTCTTTAAAAGGGGTCCCTGACGGAAAGACTTCCTCTTTAAAAGGGGTCCCTGATGGAGAGACTCCCTCTTTAAAAGGGGGTCCCTGATGGAGAGACTCCCTCTTTAAAAGGGGTCCCTGATGGAGAGACTCCCTCTTTAAAAGGGGTCCCTGATGGAGAGAATCCCTCTTTAAAAGGGGTCGCGGTGGAGAGACTCCCTCTTTAAAAGGGGTCCCTGATGGAGAGACTCCCTCTTTAAAAGGGGTCCCTGACGGAGAGACTCCCTCTTTAAAAGGAGTCCCTGATGGAGAGACTCCCTCTTTAAAAGGGGGTCCCTGATGGAGAGACTCCCTCTTTAAAAGGGGTCCCTGACAGAGAGACTTCCTCTTTAAAAGGGGTCCCTGACGGAGAGACTCTCTCTTTAAAAGGGGTCCCTGATGGAGAGACTCCCTCTTTAAAAGGGGTCCCTGATGGAGAGACTCCCTCTTTAAAAGGGGTCCCTGATGGAGAGAATCCCTCTTTGAAAGGGGTCCTGATGGAGAGACTCCCTCTTTAAAAGGGGTCCCTGATGGAGAGACTCCCTCTTTAAAAGGGGTCCCTGATGGAGAGACTCCCTCTTTAACAGGGGGTCCTGACGGAGAGACTCCCTCTTTAAAAGGGGTCCCTGACGGAGAGACTCCCTCTTTAAAAGGAGTCCCTGATGGAGAGACTCCCTCTTTAAAAGGGGTCCCTGATGATGGAGACTCTCTCTTTAAAAGGGGTCCCTGACGGAGAGACTCCCTCTTTAAAAGGGGTCCCTGATGGAGAGACTCCCTCTTTAAAAGGGGTCCCTGATGGAGAGACTCCCTCTTTAAAAGGGGTCCTGATGGAGAGACTCCCTCTTTGAAAGGGGTCCCTGATGGAGAGACTCCCTGTTTAAAAGGGGGTCCCTGATGGAGAGACTCCCTCTTTGAAAGGGGTCCCTGATGGAGTGACTCCCTCTTTAAAAGGGGTCCCTGATGGAGAGACTCCCTCTTTAAAAGGGGTCCCTGATGGAGTGACTCCCTCTTTAAAAGGGGTCCCTGATGGAGAGACTCCCTCTTTAAAAGGGGTCCCTGATGGAGAGACTCTCTCTTTAAAAGGGGTCCCCGATGGAGAGACTCCCTCTTTTTAAAAGGGGTCCCTGACGGAGAGACTCTCTCTTTAAAAGGGGTCCCTGATGGAGAGACTCTCTCTTTAAAAGGGGTCCCCGATGGAGAGACTCCCTCTTTTTAAAAGGGGTCCCTGACGGAGAGACTCCCTCTTTAAAACATCACTGTACGAGCTGGATCGGAAGGTGGAGAATTTAATGTCTACCCTCTGTGTTGTTTTCCCCACAGGCATTGGGTTAAATCGGAGCATTTAAACCGGATAACATTGTACTTCAGCACAAAGTCAGTGGAGAAAGAGGTGAGCAGGAAGCCCCGGTCCCAGAGCGTAACGGCCAGGTATTGTGTTATGTGTGTCCTCTGGGCATGTCTCCCCCATCCCCTCGCTCATTCCCGCCGGGGTCAGGGGGTCGAAGGGCGCCGGCCGCCCTCCAAGGACCTCACTCTGAGGGGGCTCGGTCTTCAAGCGTCAGGCCCGACAGTGAGTCTTGACAAGAGTATTCGCCCGGTGGAGTGTAGCCGGGCCCCGGTCCTCGGAGAATAGCCCAGCACAGAAGGAGGCCATTCAGCCCATCGTGCCTTTTTGAAAGAGCTCTCCAATTAGTCCCACTCCCCCCGCTCTCTCCCCGTAGCCCTGCAAATCTTTCCTTTTCAAATATTCATTACTCTTCTATTCAGGCCACAGCTGGAATACTGTGTGCAGTTCTGGTCGCCACACTATAGGAAGGATGTGATTGCATTGGAGAGGGTGCAGAGGAGATTCACCAGGATGTTACCTGGGCTGGAGCGCTTCAGCTATGAAGAGAGACTGGACAGGCTGGGGTTGTTTTCCTTAGAGCAGAGAAGGCTGAGGGGGGACCTGATTGAGGTGTACAAAATTATGAGGGGCATAGATAGGGTAGATAGAAAGGAACTTTTCCCCTTAGTAGAGGGGTCAATAACCAGGGGGCATAGTTTCAAGGTAAGGGGCAGGAGGTTTAGAGGGGATTTGAGGAAAAACTTTTTCACCCAGAGGGTGGTTGGAATCTGGAACTCACTGCCTGAAAGGGCGGTAGAGGCAGGAACCCTCACAACATTCAAGAAGCATTTAGATGAGCACTTGAAACGCCGTAGCACACAAGGCTACGGACCAAGTGCTGGAAAATGGGATTAGAATAGACAGGGCTTGATGGCCGGTGCGGACACGATGGGCCGAAGGGCCTCTTTCTGTGCTGTATAACTCTATGACTCTATGACTTCCGCCAATCCCGAGAGGGGAAACAATCCCAGTCGTAAACTTGAACTCATCCAAAACTCTGCTGCCACATGTCCTAACTCGCACCAAGTCCCGTTCGCCCATCACCCCCTGTGCTCGCTGACCTACATTGGGCTCCCGGTCCGGCAACACCTTGATTTCAAAATTCTCATCCTTGTTTTCAAATCCCTCCATGGCCTCGCCCCCTCCCTATCTCTGTAACCTCCTCCAGCCCCACAACCCCCCCGAGATCTCTGCGCTCCTCTAATTCTGGCCCTCTTGAGCATCCCCGATTTTAATCGCTCCACCATTGGCGGCCGTGCTTTCAGCTGCCTAGGCCCCAAGCTCTGGAATTCCCTCCCTAAACCCCTCCGTCTCTCTCTCTCTCTCCTCCTTTAAGACGCTCCTCAAAAACCTACCTCTTGGACCAAGCTTTTGGTCACCTGCCCTAATATCTCCTTCTGTGGCTCGGTGTCAGATTTGGGCTGTTGACGCTCCTGTGAAGCGGCCTTGGGACGTTTTACTACGTTAAAGGCCGCTGTATAAATGCAAGTTGTTGTTACTGTTGTCACGACCGGTCTAGCCATCATTAAAAGGGGAGCTACACTGACACTTGCTGAGAAGGCAGGGGGAGAGAGGGCGTGTGACGGAGGGTAACAAGATATTAATTACCAAGCAGTTGGAGGGGGGGTCAAGAACAACCCTCCGCTCCCACTCCTGGGCATCACCAAAGCAAAAGTTTTCATTTGTTTTCTTAAAAGAAAGACTGGAGTTTCTCCAGCGCCTTTCACCACCTCAGGACGTCACAAAGCATTTTACACCCAATGAAGTACTTTTTTTTTTAAGTGTAGTCACTGTGTGACTCGGTGTCCCCGGTGTGACTCCTGTGTGACTCGGTGTCTGTGGTGTGACTCCTGTGTGACTCGGTGTCTCTGGTGTGACTCCTGTGTGACTCGGTGTCTGTGGTGTGACTCCTGTGTGACTCGGTGTCTCTGGTGTGACTCCTGTGTGATCGGTGTCTGTGGTGTGACTCCTGTGTGACTCGGTGTCTCTGGTGTGACTCCTGTGTGACTCGGTGTCTCTGGTGTGACTCCTGTGTGACTCGGTGTCTGTGGTGTGACTCCTGTGTGACTCGGTGTCTGTGGTGTGTCTCCTGTGTGACTCGGTGTCTGTGGTGTGACTCGGTGTCTCTGGTGTGACTCCTGTGTGACTCGGTGACCCGGTGTGACTCCTGTGTGACTCGGTGTCTCTGGTGTGACTCGGCGTCCCCGGTGTGACTCCTGTGTGACTCGGTGTCTCTGGTGTGACTCGGTGTCTGTGGTGTGACTCCTGTGTGACTCGGTGTCTGTGGTGTGACTCCTGTGTGACTCGGTGTCTGTGGTGTGACTCCTGTGTGACTCGGTGTCTGTGGTTTGACTCCTGTGTGACTCGGTGTCTGTGGTGTGACTCCTGTGTGACTCGGTGTCTGTGGTGTGACTCCTGTGTGACTCGGTGTCTGTGGTGTGACTCCCGTGTGACTCGGTGTCTCTGGTGTGACTCCTGTGTGACTCGGTGTCTGTGGTGTGACTCCTGTGTGACTCGGTGTCCCTGGTGTGACTCCTGTGTGACTCGGTGTCTGTGGTGTGACTCCTGTGTGACTCGGTGTCTGTGGTGTGACTCCTGTGTGACTCGGTGTCCCTGGTGTGACTCCTGTGTGACTCGGTGTCCCTGGTGTGACTCCTGTGTGACTCGGTGTCTCCGGTGTGACTCCTGTGTGACTCAGTGTCTGTGGTGTGACTCCTGTGTGACTCGGTGTCTCCCCGGTGTGACACCTGTGTGACTCAGTGTCTGTGGTGTGACTCCTGTGTGACTCGGTGTCCCCGGTGTGACTCCTGTGTGACTCGGTGTCTGTGGTGTGACTCCTGTGTGACTCGGTGTCTGTGGTGTGACTCCTGTGTGACTCGGTGTCTGTGGTGTGACTCCTGTGTGACTCGGTGTCTGTGGTGTGACTCCTGTGTGACTCGGTGTCTGTGGTGTGACTCCTGTGTGGCTCAGTGTCTGTGGTGTGACTCCTGTGTGACTCGGTGTCTCTGGTGTGACTCCTGTGTGACTCGGTGTCTGTGGTGTGTCTCCTGTGTGACTCGGTGTCTGTGGTGTGACTCGGTGTCTCTGGTGTGACTCCTGTGTGACTCGGTGACCCGGTGTGACTCCTGTGTGACTCGGTGTCTCTGGTGTGACTCCTGTGTGACTCGGTGTCCCCGGTGTGACTCCTGTGTGACTCGGTGTCTCTGGTGTGACTCGGTGTCTGTGGTGTGACTCCTGTGTGACTCGGTGTCTGTGGTGTGACTCCTGTGTGACTCGGTGTCTGTGGTGTGACTCCTGTGTGACTCGGTGTCTGTGGTGTGACTCCTGTGTGACTCGGTGTCTGTGGTGTGACTCCTGTGTGACTCGGTGTCTGTGGTGTGACTCCTGTGTGACTCGGTGTCTCTGGTGTGACTCCCGTGTGACTCGGTGTCTCTGGTGTGACTCCTGTGTGACTCGGTGTCTGTGGTGTGACTCCTGTGTGACTCGGTGTCCCTGGTGTGACTCCTGTGTGACTCGGTGTCTGTGGTGTGACTCCTGTGTGACTCGGTGTCGGTGGTGTGACTCCTGTGTGACTCGGTGTCCCTGGTGTGACTCCTGTGTGACTCGGTGTCCCTGGTGTGACTCCTGTGTGACTCGGTGTCTCCGGTGTGACTCCTGTGTGACTCGGTGTCTGTGGTGTGACTCCTGTGTGACTCGGTGTCTCCCCGGTGTGACTCCTGTGTGACTCGGTGTCTGTGGTGTGACTCCCGTGTGACTCGGTGTCTCTGGTGTGACTCCTGTGTGACTCGGTGTCTGTGGTGTGACTCCTGTGTGACTCGGTGTCCCTGGTGTGACTCCTGTGTGACTCGGTGTCTGTGGTGTGACTCCTGTGTGACTCGGTGTCTGTGGTGTGACTCCTGTGTGACTCGGTGTCTGTGGTGTGACTCCTGTGTGACTCGGTGTCCCTGGTGTGACTCCTGTGTGACTCGGTGTCTCCGGTGTGACTCCTGTGTGACTCGGTGTCTGTGGTGTGACTCCTGTGTGACTCGGTGTCTCCCCGGTGTGACACCTGTGTGACTCAGTGTCTGTGGTGTGACTCCTGTGTGACTCGGTGTCCCCGGTGTGACTCCTGTGTGACTCGGTGTCTGTGGTGTGACTCCTGTGTGACTCGGTGTCTGTGGTGTGACTCCTGTGTGACTCGGTGTCTGTGGTGTGACTCCTGTGTGACTCGGTGTCTGTGGTGTGACTCCTGTGTGACTCGGTGTCTGTGGTGTGACTCCTGTGTGGCTCAGTGTCTGTGGTGTGACTCCTGTGTGACTCGCTGTCTCTGGTGTGACTCCTGTGTGACTCGGTGTCTGTGGTGTGTCTCCTGTGTGACTCGGTGTCTGTGGTGTGACTCGGTATCTCTGGTGTGACTCCTGTGTGACTCGGTGACCCGGTGTGACTCCTGTGTGACTCGGTGTCTCTGGTGTGACTCCTGTGTGACTCGGTGTCCCCGGTGTGACTCCTGTGTGACTCGGTGTCTCTGGTGTGACTCGGTGTCTGTGGTGTGACTCCTGTGTGACTCGGTGTCTGTGGTGTGACTCCTGTGTGACTCGGTGTCTGTGGTGTGACTCCTGTGTGACTCGGTGTCTGTGGTGTGACTCCTGTGTGACTCGGTGTCTGTGGTGTGACTCCTGTGTGACTCGGTGTCTGTGGTGTGACTCCTGTGTGACTCGGTGTCTCTGGTGTGACTCCCGTGTGACTCGGTGTCTCTGGTGTGACTCCTGTGTGACTCGGTGTCTGTGGTGTGACTCCTGTGTGACTCGGTGTCCCTGGTGTGACTCCTGTGTGACTCGGTGTCTGTGGTGTGACTCCTGTGTGACTCGGTGTCTGTGGTGTGACTCCTGTGTGACTCGGTGTCCCTGGTGTGACTCCTGTGTGACTCGGTGTCCCTGGTGTGACTCCTGTGTGACTCGGTGTCTCCGGTGTGACTCCTGTGTGACTCGGTGTCTGTGGTGTGACTCCTGTGTGACTCGGTGTCTCCCCGGTGTGACACCTGTGTGACTCAGTGTCTGTGGTGTGACTCCTGTGTGACTCGGTGTCTGTGGTGTGACTCCCGTGTGACTCGGTGTCTGTGGTGTGACTCCTGTGTGACTCGGTGTCTGTGGTGTGACTCCTGTGTGACTCGGTGTCTGTGGTGTGACTCCTGTGTGACTCGGTGTCTGTGGTGTGACTCCTGTGTGACTCGGTGTCTGTGGTGTGACTCCTGTGTGACTCGGTGTCCCTGGTGTGACTCCTGTGTGACTCGGTGTCTGTGGTGTGACTCCTGTGTGACTCGGTGTCTGTGGTGTGACTCCTGTGTGACTCGGTGTCTCTGGTGTGACTCCTGTGTGACTCGGTGTCCCTGGTGTGACTCCTGTGTGACTCGGTGTCTGTGGTGTGACTCGGTGTCTCTGGTGTGACTCCTGTGTGACTCGGTGGCTGTGGTGTGACTCCTGTGTGACTCGGTGTCTCCGGTGTGACTCCTGTGTGACTCGGTGTCTCCGGTGTGAATCCTGTGTGACTCGGTGTCTCCGGAGTGACTCCTGTGTGACTCGGTGTCTGTGGTGTGACTCCTGTGTGACTCGGTGACTCTGGTGTGACTCCTGTGTGACTTGGTGTCTGTGGTGTGACTCCTGTGTGACTCGGTGTCTGTGGTGTGACTCCTGTGTGACTCGGTGTCTCTGGTGTGACTCCTGTGTGACTCGGTGTCTCTGGTGTGACTCCTGTGTGACTCGGTGTCTGTGGTGTGACTCCTGTGTGACTCGGTGTCTGTGGTGTGACTCCTGTGTGACTCGGTGTCTGTGGTGTGACTCCTGTGTGACTCGGTGTCTGTGGTGTGTCTCCTGTGTGACTCGGTGTCTCTGGTGTGACTCCTGTGTGACTCGGTGTCTCCGGTGTGACTCCTGTGTGAATCGGTGTCTGTGGTGTGACTCCTGTGTGACTCGGTGTCTGTGGTGTGACTCCTGTGTGAATCGGTGTCTGTGGTGTGACTCCTGTGTGACTCGGTGTCTCCGGTGTGACTCCTGTGTGAATCGGTGTCTGTGGTGTGACTCCTGTGTGACTCGGTGTCTGTGGTGTGACTCCTGTGTGAATCGGTGTCTGTTGTGTGACTCCTGTGTGACTCGGTGTCTGTGGTGTGACTCCTGTGTGACTCGGTGTCTGTGGTGTGACTCCTGTGTGACTCGGTGTCTGTGGTGTGACTCCTGTGTGACTCGGTGTCTGTGGTGTGACTCCTGTGTGACTCGGTGTCTCTGGTGTGACTCCCGTGTGACTCGATGTCTCTGGTGTGACTCCTGTGTGACTCGGTGTCTGTGGTGTGACTCCTGTGTGACTCGGTGTCTGTGGTGTGACTCCTGTGTGACTCGGTGTCTGTGGTGTGACTCCTGTGTGACTCGGTGTCTGTGGTGTGACTCCTGTGTGACTCGGTGTCTCTGGTGTGACTCCTGTGTGACTCGGTGTCCCTGGTGTGACTCCTGTGTGACTCGGTGTCCCTGGTGTGACTCCTGTGTGACTCGGTGTCTCCGGTGTGACTCCTGTGTGACTCGGTGTCCCTGGTGTGACTCCTGTGTGACTCGGTGTCCCTGGTGTGACTCCTGTGTGACTCGGTGTCAGTGGTGTGACTCGGTGTCTCTGGTGTGACTCCTGTGTGACTCGGTGGCTGTGGTGTGACTCCTGTGTGACTCGGTGTCTCCGGTGTGACTCCTGTGTGACTCGGTGTCTCCGGTGTGAATCCTGTGTGACTCGGTGTCTCCGGTGTGACTCCTGTGTGACTCGGTGTCTGTGGTGTGACTCCTGTGTGACTCGGTGTCTGTGGTGTGACTCCTGTGTGACTCGGTGTCTCTGGTGTGACTCCTGTGTGACTCGGTGTCTCTGGTGTGACTCCTGTGTGACTCGGTGTCTGTGGTGTGACTCCTGTGTGACTCGGTGTCTGTGGTGTGACTCCTGTGTGACTCGGTGTCTGTGGTGTGACTCCTGTGTGACTCGGTGTCTGTGGTGTGTCTCCTGTGTGACTCGGTGTCTCTGGTGTGACTCCTGTGTGACTCGGTGTCTCCGGTGTGACTCCTGTGTGAATCGGTGTCTGTGGTGTGACTCCTGTGTGACTCGGTGTCTGTGGTGTGACTCCTGTGTGACTCGGTGTCTGTGGTGTGACTCCTGTGTGACTCGGTGTCTGTGGTGTGACTCCTGTGTGACTCGGTGTCTGTGGTGTGACTCCTGTGTGACTCGGTGTCTCTGGTGTGACTCCCGTGTGACTCGATGTCTCTGGTGTGACTCCTGTGTGACTCGGTGTCTGTGGTGTGACTCCTGTGTGACTCGGTGTCTGTGGTGTGACTCCTGTGTGACTCGGTGTCTGTGGTGTGACTCCTGTGTGACTCGGTGTCTGTGGTGTGACTCCTGTGTGACTCGGTGTCTCTGGTGTGACTCCTGTGTGACTCGGTGTCCCTGGTGTGACTCCTGTGTGACTCGGTGTCTGTGGTGTGACTCCTGTGTGACTCGGTGTCTGTGGTGTGACTCCTGTGTGACTCGGTGTCCCTGGTGTGACTCCTGTGTGACTCGGTGTCCCTGGTGTGACTCCTGTGTGACTCGGTGTCTCCGGTGTGACTCCTGTGTGACTCGGTGTCTGTGGTGTGACTCCTGTGTGACTCGGTGTCTCCCCGGTGTGACTCCTGTGTGACTCGGTGTCTGTGGTGTGACTCCTGTGTGACTCGGTGTCTGTGGTGTGACTCCTGTGTGACTCGGTGTCTGTGGTGTGACTCCTGTGTGACTCGGTGTCTGTGGTGTGACTCCTGTGTGACTCGGTGTCTCTGGTGTGACTCCTGTGTGACTCGGTGTCCCTGGTGTGACTCCTGTGTGACTCGGTGTCTGTGGTGTGACTCCTGTGTGACTCGGTGTCCCTGGTGTGACTCCTGTGTGACTCGGTGTCGTGGTGTGACTCGGTGTCTCTGGTGTGACTCCTGTGTGACTCGGTGTCTGTGGTGTGACTCCTGTGTGACTCGGTGACTCCGGTGTGACTCCTGTGTGACTCGGTGTCTCCGGTGTGACTCCTGTGTGACTCGGTGTCTGTGGTGTGACTCCTGTGTGACTCGGTGTCTGTGGTGTGACTCCTGTGTGACTCGGTGTCTCTGGTGTGACTCCTGTGTGACTCGCTGTCTGTGGTGTGACTCCTGTGTGACTCGGTGTCTGTGGTGTGACTCCTGTGTGACTCGGTGTCTGTGGTGTGACTCCTGTGTGACTCGGTGTCTGTGGTGTGACTCCTGTGTGACTCGGTGTCTGTGGTGTTACTCCTGTGTGACTCGGTGTCTGTGGTGTGACTCCTGTGTGACTCGGTGTCTGTGGTGTGACTCCTGTGTGACTCGGTGTCTGTGGTGTGACTCCTGTGTGACTCGGTGTCCCTGGTGGGACTCCTGTGTGACTCGGTGTGACTCCTGTGTGACTCGGTGTCTGTGGTGTGACTCCTGTGTGACTCGGTGTCTGTGGTGTGACTCCTGTGTGACTCGGTGTCTGTGGTGTGACTCCTGTGTGACTCGGTGTCTGTGGTGTTACTCCTGTGTGACTCGGTGTCTGTGGTGTGACTCCTGTGTGACTCGGTGTCTGTGGTGTGACTCCTGTGTGACTCGGTGTCTGTGGTGTGACTCCTGTGTGACTCGGTGTCCCTGGTGGGACTCCTGTGTGACTCGGTGTGACTCCTGTGTGACTCGGTGTCTGTGGTGTGACTCCTGTGTGACTCGGTGACTCCGGTGTGACTCCTGTGTGACTCGGTGTCTCCGGTGTGACTCCTGTGTGACTCGGTGTCTGTGGTGTGACTCCTGTGTGACTCGGTGTCTGTGGTGTGACTCCTGTGTGACTCGGTGTCTCTGGTGTGGACTCCTGTGTGACTCGCTGTCTGTGGTGTGACTCCTGTGTGACTCGGTGTCTGTGGTGTGACTCCTGTGTGACTCGGTGTCTCCGGTGTGACTCCTGTGTGACTCGGTGTCTGTGGTGTGACTCCTGTGTGACTCGGTGTCTCCCGGTGTGACTCCTGTGTGACTCGGTGTCTGTGGTGTGACTCCTGTGTGACTCGGTGTCTGTGGTGTGACTCCTGTGTGACTCGGTGTCTGTGGTGTGACTCCTGTGTGACTCGGTGTCTGTGGTGTGACTCCTGTGTGACTCGGTGTCTCTGGTGTGACTCCTGTGTGACTCGGTGTCCCTGGTGTGACTCCTGTGTCACTCGGTGTCTGTGGTGTGACTCCTGTGTGACTCGGTGTCCCTGGTGTGACTCCTGTGTGACTCGGTGTCTGTGGTGTGACTCGGTGTCTCTGGTGTGACTCCTGTGTGACTCGGTGTCTGTGGTGTGACTCCTGTGTGACTCGGTGACTCCGGTGTGACTCCTGTGTGACTCGGTGTCTCCGGTGTGACTCCTGTGTGACTCGGTGTCTGTGTGTGACTCCTGTGTGACTCGTGTCTGTGGTGTGACTCTGTGTGACTCGGTGTCTCTAGTTGTGACTCCTGTGTGACTTCGCTGTCTGTGGTGTTGACTCCTGTGTGACTCGGTGTCTGTGGTGTGACTCTGTGTGACTCGGTGTCTGTGGTGTGACTCCTGTGTGACTCGGTGTCTGTGGTGTGACTCCTTTGTGACTCGGTGTCTGTGTGTTACTCCTGTGTGACTCGGTGTCTGTGGTGTGTGACTCCTGTGTGACTCGGTAGTGCTGTGGTGTGACTCCTGTGTGACTCGGTGTCTGTGGTGTGACTCCTGTTTGACTCGGTGTCCCCTGGTGGGACTCCTGTGTGACTCGGTGTGACTCCTGTGTGACTCGGTGTCTGTGGTGTGACTCCTGTGTGACTCGGTGTCTGTGGTGTGACTCCCTGTGTGACTCGGTGTCTGTGGTGTGACTCCTGTGTGACTCGGTGTCTGTGGTGTTACTCCTGTGTGACTCGGTGTCTGTGGTGTGACTCCTGTGTGACTCGGTGTCTGTGGTGTGACTCCTGTGTGACTCGGTGTCTGTGGTGTGACTCCTGTGTGACTCGGTGTCCCTGGTGGGACTCCTGTGTGACTCGGTGTGACTCCTGAGTGACTCGGTGTCTGTGGTGTGACTCCTGTGTGACTCGGTGACTCCGGTGTGACTCCTGTGTGACTCGGTGTCTCGGTGTGACTCCTGTGTGACTCGGTGTCTGTGGTGTGACTCCTGTGTGACTCGGTGTCTGTGGTGTGACTCCTGTGTGACTCGGTGTCTCTGGTGTGACTCCTGTGTGACTCGCTGTCTGTGGTGTGACTCCTGTGTGACTCGGTGTCTGTGGTGTGACTCCTGTGTGACTCGGTGTCTGTGGTGTGACTCCTGTGTGACTCGGTGTCTGTGGTGTGACTCCTGTGTGACTCGGTGTCTGTGGTGTTACTCCTGTGTGACTCGGTGTCTGTGGTGTGACTCCTGTGTGACTCGGTGTCTGTGGTGTGACTCCTGTGTGACTCGGTGTCTGTGGTGTGACTCCTGTGTGACTCGGTGTCCCTGGTGGGACTCCTGTGTGACTCGGTGTGACTCCTGTGTGACTCGGGGTCCCTGGTGTGACTCCTATGTGACTCGGTGTCTGTGGTGTGACTCCTGTGTGACTCGGTGTCTCTGGTGTGTCTCCGGTGTGACTCCTGTGTGACTCGGTGTCTGTGGTGTGACTCCTGTGTGACTCGGTGTCCCCGGTGTGACTCCTGTGTGACTCGGTGTCTCTGGTGTGACTCCTGTGTGACTCGGTGTCTGTGGTGTGACTCCTGTGTGACTCGGTGTCCCTGGTGTGACTCCTGTGTGACTCGGTGTCTGTGGTGTGACTCCTGTGTGACTCGGTGTCTGTGGTGTGTCTCCGGTGTGACTCCTGTGTGACTCGGTGTCTGTGGTGTGACTCCTGTGTGACTCGGTGTCTCTGGTGTGACTCCTGTGTGACTCGGTGTCTGTGGTGTGACTCCTGTGTGACTCGGTGTCTCTGGTGTGACTCCTGTGTGACTCGGTGGTCTCTGGTGTGACTCCTGTGTGACTCGGTGTCTGTGGTGTGACTCCTGTGTGACTCGATGTCTCTGGTGTGACTCCTGTGTGACTCGGTGTCTCTGGTGTGACTCCTGTGTGACTCGGTGTCTGTGGTGTGACTCCTGTGTGACTCGGTGTCTGTGGTGTGACTCCTGTGTGACTCGGTGTCTGTGGTGTGACTCCTGTGTGACTCGGTGTCTGTGGTGTGACTCCTGTGTGACTCGGTGTCTCCGGTGTGACTCCTGTGTGGCTCGGTGTCTGTGGTGTGACTCCTGTGGTGACTCTGTGTCTGTGGTGTGACTCCTGTGTGACTCGGTGTCTGTGGTGTGACTCCTGTGTGACTCGGTGTCTGTGGTGTGACTCCTGTTTGACTCGGTGTCTCTGGTGTGACTCCCTGTGTGACTCGGTGTCTCTGTGTGACTCCTGTGTGACTCGGTATCTCTGGTGTGACTCCTGTGTGACTCGGTGTCCCGGTGTGAATCATGTGTGACTCGGTGTCTGTGGTGTGACTCCTGTGTGACTCGGTGTCCCTGGTGTGACTCCTGTGTGACTCGGTGTCTGTGGTGTGACTCGGTGTCTGTGGTGTGACTCCTGTGTGACTCGGTGTCCCTGGTGTGACTCCTGTGTGACTCGGTGTCTCTGGTGTGACTCCTGTGTGACTCGGTGTCTCTGGTGTGACTCCTGTGTGACTCGGTGTCTGTGGTGTGACTCCTGTGTGATTCGGTGTCTCCGGTGTGACTCCTGTGTGACTCGGTGTCTGTGGTGTGACTCCTGTGTGACTGGGTGTCTCTGGTGTGACTCCTGTGTGACTCGGTGTCTGTGGTGTGACTCCTGTGTGATTCGGTGTCTGTGGTGTGACTCCTGTGTGACTCGGTGTCCCCGGTGTGACTCCTGTGTGACTCGGTGTCTGTGGTGTGACTCCTGTGTGACTCGGTGTCTGTGGTGTGTCTCCTGTGTGACTCGGTGTCTCTGGTGTGACTCCTGTGTGACTCGGTGTCTCCGGTGTGACTCCTGTGTGAATCGGTGTCTGTGGTGTGACACCTGTGTGACTCGGTGTCTGTGGTGTGACTCCTGTGTGACTCGGTGTCTGTGGTGTGACTCCTGTGTGACTCGGTGTCTGTGGTGTGACTCCTGTGTGACTCGGTGTCTGTGGTGTGACTCCTGTGTGACTCGGTGTCTCTGGTGTGACTCCTCGTGTGACTCGATGTCTCTGGTGTGACTCCTGTGTGACTCGGTGTCTCTGGTGTGACTCCTGTGTGACTCGCTGTCTGTGGTGTGACTCCTGTGTGACTCGGTGTCTGTGGTGTGACTCCTGTGTGACTCGGTGTCTGTGTGTGACTCCTGTGTGACTCGGTGTCTGTGGTGTGACTCCTGTGTGACTCGGTGTCTGTGGTGTTACTCCTGTGTGACTCGGTGTCTGTGGTGTGACTCCTGTGTGACTCGGTGTCTGTGGTGTGACTCCTGTGTGACTCGGTGTCTGTGGTGTGACTCCTGTGTGACTCGGTGTCCCTGGTGGGACTCCTGTGTGACTCGGTGTGACTCCTGTGTGACTCGGTGTCTGTGGTGTGACTCCTGTGTGACTCGGTGTCCCTGGTGTGACTCCTGTGTGACTCGATGTCCTGTGGTGTGACTCCTGTGTGACTCGGGGGTCCCTTGGTGTGACTCCTATGTGACTCGGTGTCTGTGGTGTGACTCCTGTGTGGACTCGGTGTCTGTGGTGTGTCTCCGGTGTGACTCCTGTGTGACTCGGTTCTGTGGTGTGACTCCTGTGTGACTCGGTGTCCCCCGGTGTGACTCCTGTGTGACTCGGTGTCTCTGGTGTGACTCCTGTGTGACTCGGTTGTCTGTGGTGTGACTCCTGTGTGACTCGGTGTCCCTGGTGTGACTCCTGTGTGACTCGGTGTCTGTGTGTGACTCCTGTGTGACTCGGTGTCTGTGGTGTGTCTCCGGTGTGACTCCTGTGTGGACTCGGTGTCCTGTGGTGTGACTCCTGTGTGACTCGGTGTCTCTGGTGTGACTCCTGTGTGACTCGGTGTCTGTGGTGTGACTCCTGTGTGACTCGGTGTCTCTGGTGTGACTCCTGTGTGACTCGGTGTCTCTGGTGTGACTCCTGTGTGACTCGGTGTCTGTGGTGTGACTCCTGTGTGACTCGATGTCTCTGGTGTGACTCCTGTGTGACTCGGTGTCTCTGTGTGACTCCTGTGTGACTCGGTGTCTGTGGTGTGACTCCTGTGTGACTCGGTGTCTGTGGTGTGACTCCTGTGTGACTCGGTGTCTGTGGTGTGACTCCTGTGTGACTCGGTGTCTGTGGTGTGACTCCTGTGTGACTCGGTGTCTCCGGTGTGACTCCTGTGTGGCTCGGTGTCTGTGGTGTGACTCCTGTGTGACTCGGTGTCTGTGGTGTGACTCCTTTTTGACTCGGTGTCTGTGGTGTGACTCCTGTGTGACTCGGTGTCTGTGGTGTGACTCCTGTGTGACTCGGTGTCTCTGGTGTGACTCCTGTGTGACTCGGTGTCTCTGGTGTGACTCCTGTGTGACTCGGTATCTCTGGTGTGACTCCTGTGTGACTCGGTGTCCCCGGTGTGAATCATGTGTGACTCGGTGTCTGTGGTGTGACTCCTGTGTGACTCGGTGTCCCTGGTGTGACTCCTGTGTGACTCGGTGTCTGTGGTGTGACTCGGTGTCTGTGGTGTGACTCCTGTGTGACTCGGTGTCCCTGGTGTGACTCCTGTGTGACTCGGTGTCTCTGGTGTGACTCCTGTGTGACTCGGTGTCTCTGGTGTGACTCCTGTGTGACTCGGTGTCTGTGGTGTGACTCCTGTGTGATTCGGTGTCTCCGGTGTGACTCCTGTGTGACTCGGTGTCTGTGGTGTGACTCCTGTGTGACTGGGTGTCTCTGGTGTGACTCCTGTGTGACTCGGTGTCTGTGGTGTGACTCCTGTGTGATTCGGTGTCTGTGGTGTGACTCCTGTGTGACTCGGTGTCCCCGGTGTGACTCCTGTGTGACTCGGTGTCTGTGGTGTGACTCCTGTGTGACTCGGTGTCTGTGGTGTGTCTCCTGTGTGACTCGGTGTCTCTGGTGTGACTCCTGTGTGACTCGGTGTCTCCGTGTGACTCCTGTGTGAATCGGTGTCTGTGGTGTGACTCCTGTGTGACTCGGTGTCTGTGGTGTGACTCCTGTGTGACTCGGTGTCTGTGGTGTGACTCCTGTGTGACTCGGTGTCTGTGGTGTGACTCCTGTGTGACTCGGTGTCTGTGGTGTGACTCCTGTGTGACTCGGTGTCTCTGGTGTGACTCCCGTGTGACTCGATGTCTCTGGTGTGACTCCTGTGTGACTCGGTGTCTGTGGTGTGACTCCTGTGTGACTCGGTGTCTGTGGGTGTGACTCCTGTGTGACTCGGTGTCTGTGGTGTGACTCCTGTGTGACTCGGTGTCTGTGGTGTGACTCCTGTGTGACTCGGTGTCTCTGGTGTGACTCCTGTGTGACTCGGTGTCCCTGGTGTGACTCCTGTGTGACTCGGTGTCTGTGGTGTGACTCCTGTGTGACTCGGTGTCTGTGGTGTGACTCCTGTGTGACTCGGTGTCCCTGGTGTGACTCCTGTGTGACTCGGTGTCCCTGGTGTGACTCCTGTGTGACCGGGTCTCCGGTGTGACTCCTGTGTGACTCGGTGTCTGTGGTGTGACTCCTGTGTGACTCGGTGTCTCCCCGGTGTGACTGCTGTGTGACTCGGTGTCTGTGGTGTGACTCCTGTGTGACTCGGTGTCTGTGGTGTGACTCCTGTGTGACTCGGTGTCTGTGGTGTGACTCCTGTGTGACTCGGTGTCTGTGGTGTGACTCCTGTGTGACTCGGTGTCCGTGGTGTGACTCCTGTGTGACTCGGTGTCTGTGGTTGAGACTCCTGTGTGACTCTGTGTCTGTGGTGGGACTCCTGTGTGACTCTGTGTCTGTGGTATGTGACTCCTGTGTGACTCGGTGTCTGTGGTGTGACTCCTGTGTGACTCGTGTCCTGGTGTGACTCCTGTGTGACTCGGTGTCTGTGGTGTGACTCCTGTGTGACTCAGTGTCTGTGGTGTGACTCCTGTGTGACTCGGTGTCTCTGGTGTGACTCCTGTGTGACTCGGTGTCCTGGTGTGACTCCTGTGTGAATCGGTGTTCTGTGGTGTGACTCCTGTGTGACTCGGTGTCCCTGTGTGTGACTCCTGTGTGACTCGGTGTCTGTGGGTGTGGACTCGGTGTCTCTGGTGTGACTCCTGTGTGACTCGGTGTCTGTGGTGTGACTCCTCTGTGACTCGGTGACTCCGGTGTGACTCCTGTGTGACTCGGTGTCTCCGGTTGTGACTCCTGTGTGACTCGGTGTCTCTGGTGTGACTCCTGTGTGACTCGCTGTCTGTGGTGTGACTCCTGTGTGACTCGGTGTCTGTGGTGTGACTCCTGTGTGACTCGGTGTCTGTGGTGTGACTCCTGTGTGACTCGGTGTCTGTGGTGTGACTCCTGTGTGACTCGGTGTCTGTGGTGTTACTCCTGTGTGACTCGGTGTCTGTTGTGTGACTCCTGTGTGACTCGGTGTCTGTGGTGTGACTCCTGTGTGACTCGGTGTCCTGTGGTGTGACTCCTGTGTGACTCGGTGTCTGTGGTGTGACTCCTGTGTGACTCGGTGTCTGTGGTGTGACTCCTGTGTGACTCGGTGTCTCGGTGTGACTCCCGTGTGACTCGATGTCTGTGGTGTGACTCCTGTGTGACTCGGTTGTCTGTGGTGTGACTCCTGTGTGACTCGGTTGTCTCTGGTGTGACTCCTGTGTGACTCGGTGTCCCTGGTGTGACTCCTGTGTGACTCGGTGTCCCTGGTGTGACTCCTGTGTGACTCGGTGTCTCCGGTGTGACTCCTGTGTGACTCGGTGTCCCTGGTGTGACTCCTGTGTGACTCGGTGTCCCTGGTGTGACTCCTGTGTGACTCGGTGTCAGTGGTGTGACTCGGTGTCTCTGGTGTGACTCCTGTGTGACTCGGTGGCTGTGGTGTGACTCCTGTGTGACTCGGTGTCTCCGGTGTGACTCCTGTGTGACTCGGTGTCTCCGGTGTGAATCCTGTGTGACTCGGTGTCTCCGGTGTGACTCCTGTGTGACTCGGTGTCTGTGGTGTGACTCCTGTGTGACTCGGTGACTCTGGTGTGACTCCTGTGTGACTTGGTGTCTGTGGTGTGACTCCTGTGTGACTCGGTGTCTGTGGTGTGACTCCTGTGTGACTCGGTGTCTCTGGTGTGACTCCTGTGTGACTCGGTGTCTCTGGTGTGACTCCTGTGTGACTCGGTGTCTGTGGTGTGACTCCTGTGTGACTCGGTGTCTGTGGTGTGACTCCTGTGTGACTCGGTGTCTGTGGTGTGACTCCTGTGTGACTCGGTGTCTGTGGTGTGTCTCCTGTGTGACTCGGTGTCTCTGGTGTGACTCCTGTGTGACTCGGTGTCTCCGGTGTGACTCCTGTGTGAATCGGTGTCTGTGGTGTGACTCCTGTGTGACTCGGTGTCTGTGGTGTGACTCCTGTGTGACTCGGTGTCTGTGGTGTGACTCCTGTGTGACTCGGTGTCTGTGGTGTGACTCCTGTGTGACTCGGTGTCTGTGGTGTGACTCCTGTGTGACTCGGTGTCTCTGGTTTGACTCCCGTGTGACTCGATGTCTCTGGTGTGACTCCTGTGTGACTCGGTGTCTGTGGTGTGGACTCCTGTGTGACTCGGTGTCTGTGGTGTGACTCCTGTGTGACTCGGTGTCTGTGGTGTGACTCCTGTGTGACTCGGTGTCTCTGGTGTGACTCCTGTGTGACTCGGTGTCCCTGGTGTGACTCCTGTGTGACTCGGTGTCTGTGGTGTGACTCCTGTGTGACTCGGTGTCTGTGGTGTGTCTCCTGTGTGACTCGGTGTCCTGGTGTGACTCCTGTGTGACTCGGTGTCCCTGGTGTGACTCCTGGTGACTCGGTGTCTCGGTGTGACTCCTGTGTGACTCGGTGTCTGTGGTGTGACTCCTGTGTGACTCGGTGTCTCCCCGGTGTGACTCCTGTGTGACTCGGTGTCTGTGGTGTGACTCCTGTGTGACTCGGTGTCTGTGGTGTGACTCCTGTGTGACTCGGTGTCTGTGGTTGTGACTCCTGTGTGACTCGGTGTCTGTGGTGTGACTCCTGTGTGACTCGGTGTCTCTGGTGTGACTCCTGTGTGACTCGGTGTCCCTGGTGTGACTCCTGTGTGACTCGGTGTCTGTGGTGTGACTCCTGTGTGACTCGGTGTCCCTGGTGTGACTCCTGTGTGACTCGGTGTCTGTGGTGTGACTCGGTGTCTCTGGTGTGACTCCTGTGTGACTCGGTGTCTGTGGTGTGACTCCTGTGTGACTCGCTGACTCCGGTTGTGACTCCTGTGTGACTCGGTGTCTCCGGTGTGACTCCTGTGTGACTCGGTGTCTGTGGTGTGACTCCTGTGTGACTCGGTGTCTGTGGTGTGACTCCTGTGTGACTCGGTGTCTCTGGTGTGACTCCTGTGTGACTCGCTGTCTGTGGTGTGACTCCTGTGTGACTCGGTGTCTGTGGTGTGACTCCTGTGTGACTCGGTGTCTGTGGTGTGACTCCTGTGTGACTCGGTGTCTGTGGTGTGACTCCTGTGTGACTCGGTGTCTGTGGTGTTACTCCTGTGTGACTCGGTGTCTGTGGTGTGACTCCTGTGTGACTCGGTGTCTGTGGTGTGACTCCTGTGTGACTCGGTGTCTGTGGTGTGACTCTGTGTGACTCGGTGTCCCTGGTGGGACTCCTGTGTGACTCGGTGTGACTCCTGTGTGACTCGGTGTCTGTGGTGTGACTCCTGTGTGACTCGGTGTCTGTGGTGTGACTCCTGTGTGACTCGGTGTCTGTGGTGTGACTCCTGTGTGACTCGGTGTCTGTGGTGTTACTCCTGTGTGACTCGGTGTCTGTGGTGTGACTCCTGTGTGACTCGGTGTCTGTGGTGTGACTCCTGTGTGACTCGGTGTCTGTGGTGTGACTCCTGTGTGACTCGGTGTCCCTGGTGGGACTCCTGTGTGACTCGGTGTGACTCCTGTGTGACTCGGTGTCTGTGGTGTGACTCCTGTGTGACTCGGTGACTCCGGTGTGACTCCTGTGTGACTCGGTGTCTCCGGTTGTGACTCCTGTGTGACTCGGTGTCTGTGGTGTGACTCCTGTGTGACTCGGTGTCTGTGGTGTGACTCCTGTGTGACTCGGTGTCTCTGGTGTGACTCCTGTGTGACTCGCTGTCTGTGGTGTGACTCCTGTGTGACTCGGTGTCTGTGGTGTGACTCCTGTGTGACTCGGTGTCTCCGGTGTGACTCCTGTGTGACTCGGTGTCTGTGGTGTGACTCCTGTGTGACTCGGTGTCTCCCCGGTGTGACTCCTGTGTGACTCGGTGTCTGTGGTGTGACTCCTGTGTGACTCGGTGTCTGTGGTGTGACTCCTGTGTGACTCGGTGTCTGTGGTGTGACTCCTGTGTGACTCGGTGTCTGTGGTGTGACTCCTGTGTGACTCGGTGTCTCTGGTGTGACTCCTGTGTGACTCGGTGTCCCTGGTGTGACTCCTGTGTGACTCGGTGTCTGTGGTGTGACTCCTGTGTGACTCGGTGTCCCTGGTGTGACTCCTGTGTGACTCGGTGTCTGTGGTGTGACTCGGTGTCTCTGGTGTGACTCCTGTGTGACTCGGTGTCTGTGGTGTGACTCCTGTGTGACTCGGTGACTCCGGTGTGACTCCTGTGTGACTCGGTGTCTCCGGTGTGACTCCTGTGTGACTCGGTGTCTGTGGTGTGACTCCTGTGTGACTCGGTGTCTGTGGTGTGACTCCTGTGTGACTCGGTGTCTCTGGTGTGACTCCTGTGTGACTCGCTGTCTGTGGTGTGACTCCTGTGTGACTCGGTGTCTGTGGTGTGACTCCTGTGTGACTCGGTGTCTGTGGTGTGACTCCTGTGTGACTCGGTGTCTGTGGTGTGACTCCTGTGTGACTCGGTGTCTGTGGTGTTACTCCTGTGTGACTCGGTGTCTGTGGTGTGACTCCTGTGTGACTCGGTGTCTGTGGTGTGACTCCTGTGTGACTCGGTGTCTGTGGTGTGACTCCTGTGTGACTCGGTGTCCTGGTGGGACTCCTGTGTGACTCGGTGTGACTCCTGTGTGACTCGGTGTCTGTGGTGTGACTCCTGTGTGACTCGGTGTCTGTGGTGTGACTCCTGTGTGACTCGGTGTCTGTGGTGTGACTCCTGTGTGACTCGGTGTCTGTGGTGTTACTCCTGTGTGACTCGGTGTCTGTGGTGTGACTCCTGTGTGACTCGGTGTCTGTGGTGTGACTCCTGTGTGACTCGGTGTCTGTGGTGTGACTCCTGTGTGACTCGGTGTCCCTGGTGGGACTCCTGTGTGACTCGGTGTGACTCCTGTGTGACTCGGTGTCTGTGGTGTGACTCCTGTGTGACTCGGTGACTCCGGTGTGACTCCTGTGTGACTCGGTGTCTCCGGTGTGACTCCTGTGTGACTCGGTGTCTGTGGTGTGACTCCTGTGTGACTCGGTGTCTGTGGTGTGACTCCTGTGTGACTCGGTGTCTCTGGTGTGACTCCTGTGTGACTCGCTGTCTGTGGTGTGACTCCTGTGTGACTCGGTGTCTGTGGTGTGACTCCTGTGTGACTCGGTGTCTGTGGTGTGACTCCTGTGTGACTCGGTGTCTGTGGTGTGACTCCTGTGTGACTCGGTGTCTGTGGTGTTACTCCTGTGTGACTCGGTGTCTGTGGTGTGACTCCTGTGTGACTCGGTGTCTGTGGTGTGACTCCTGTGTGACTCGGTGTCTGTGGTGTGACTCCTGTGTGACTGGTGTCCCTGGTGGGACTCCTGTGTGACTCGGTGTGACTCCTGTGTGACTCGGGGTCCCTGGTGTGACTCCTATGTGACTCGGTGTCTGTGGTGTGACTCCTGTGTGACTCGGTGTCTGTGTGTGTCTCCGGTGTGACTCCTGTGTGACTCGGTGTCTGTGGTGTGACTCCTGTGTGACTCGGTGTCCCCGGTGTGACTCCTGTGTGACTCGGTGTCTCTGGGTGTGACTCCTGTGTGACTCGGTGTCTGTGGTGTGACTCCTGTGTGACTCGGTGTCCCTGGTGTGACTCCTGTGTGACTCGGTGTCTGTGGTGTGACTCCTGTGTGACTCGGTGTCTGTGGTGTGTCTCCGGTGTGACTCCTGTGTGACTCGGTGTCTGTGGTGTGACTCGGTGTCTGTGGTGTGACTCCTGTGTGACTCGGTGTCCCTGGTGTGACTCCTGTGTGACTCGGTGTCTCTGGTGTGACTCCTGTGTGACTCGGTGTCTCTGGTGTGACTCCTGTGTGACTCGGTGTCTGTGGTGTGACTCCTGTGTGATTCGGTGTCTCCGGTGTGACTCCTGTGTGACTCGGTGTCTGTGGTGTGACTCCTGTGTGACTGGGTGTCCTCTGGTGTGACTCCTGTGTGACTCGGTGTCTGTGGTGTGACTCCTGTGTGATTCGGTGTCTGTGGTGTGACTCCTGTGTGACTCGGTGTCCCCGGTGTGACTCCTGTGTGACTCGGTGTCTGTGGTGTGACTCCTGTGTGACTCGGTGTCTGTGGTGTGTCTCCTGTGTGACTCGGTGTCTCTGGTGTGACTCCTGTGTGACTCGGTGTCTCCGGTGTGACTCCTGTGTGAATCGGTGTCTGTGGTGTGACTCCTGTGTGGACTCGGTGTCTGTGGTGTGACTCCTGTGTGACTCGGTGTCTGTGGTGTGACTCCTGTGTGACTCGGTGTCTGTGGTGTGACTCCTGTGTGACTCGGTGTCTGTGGTGTGACTCCTGTGTGACTCGGTGTCTCTGGTGTGACTCCCGTGTGACTCGATGTCTCTGGTGTGACTCCTGTGTGACTCGGTGTCTCTGGTGTGACTCCTGTGTGACTCGCTGTCTGTGGTGTGACTCCTGTGTGACTCGGTGTCTGTGGTGTGACTCCTGTGTGACTCGGTGTCTGTGGTGTGACTCCTGTGTGACTCGGTGTCTGTGGTGTGACTCCTGTGTGACTCGGTGTCTGTGGTGTTACTCCTGTGTGACTCGGTGTCTGTGGTGTGACTCCTGTGTGACTCGGTGTCTGTGGTGTGACTCCTGTGTGACTCGGTGTCTGTGGTGTGACTCCTGTGTGACTCGGTGTCCCTGGTGGGACTCCTGTGTGACTCGGTGTGACTCCTGTGTGACTCGGTGTCTGTGGTGTGACTCCTGTGTGACTCGGTGTCCCTGGTGTGACTCCTGTGTGACTCGATGTCTGTGGTGTGACTCCTGTGTGACTCGGGGTCCCTGGTGTGACTCCTATGTGACTCGGTGTCTGTGGTGTGACTCCTGTGTGACTCGGTGTCTGTGGTGTGTCTCCGGTGTGACTCCTGTGTGACTCGGTGTCTGTGGTGTGACTCCTGTGTGACTCGGTGTCCCCGGTGTGACTCCTGTGTGACTCGGTGTCTCTGGTGTGACTCCTGTGTGACTCGGTGTCTGTGGTGTGACTCCTGTGTGACTCGGTGTCCCTGGTGTGACTCCTGTGTGACTCGGTGTCTGTGGTGTGACTCCTGTGTGACTCGGTGTCTGTGGTGTGTCTCCGGTGTGACTCCTGTGTGACTCGGTGTCTGTGGTGTGACTCCTGTGTGACTCGGTTGTCTCTGGTGTGACTCCTGTGTGACTCGGTGTCTGTGGTGTGACTCCTGTGTGACTCGGTGTCTCTGGTGTGACTCCTGTGTGACTCGGTGTCTCTGGTGTGACTCCTGTGTGACTCGGTGTCTGTGGTGTGACTCCTGTGTGACTCGATGTCTCTGGTGTGACTCCTGTGTGACTCGGTGTCTCTGGTGTGACTCCTGTGTGACTCGGTGTCTGTGGTGTGACTCCTGTGTGACTCGGTGTCTGTGGTGTGACTCCTGTGTGACTCGGTGTCTGTGGTGTGACTCCTGTGTGACTCGGTGTCTGTGGTGTGACTCCTGTGTGACTCGGTGTCTCCGGTGTGACTCCTGTGTGGCTCGGTGTCTGTGGTGTGACTCCTGTGTGACTCGGTGTCTGTGGTGTGACTCCTGTGTGACTCGGTGTCTGTGGTGTGACTCCTGTGTGACTCGGTGTCTGTGGTGTGACTCCTGTGTGACTCGGTGTCTCTGGTGTGACTCCTGTGTGACTCGGTGTCTCTGGTGTGACTCCTGTGTGACTCGGTATCTCTGGTGTGACTCCTGTGTGACTCGGTGTCCCCGGTGTGAATCATGTGTGACTCGGTGTCTGTGGTGTGACTCCTGTGTGACTCGGTGTCCCTGGTGTGACTCCTGTGTGACTCGGTGTCTGTGGTGTGACTCGGTGTCTGTGGTGTGACTCCTGTGTGACTCGGTGTCCCTGGTGTGACTCCTGTGTGACTCGGTGTCTCTGGTGTGACTCCTGTGTGACTCGGTGTCTCTGGTGTGACTCCTGTGTGACTCGGTGTCTGTGGTGTGACTCCTGTGTGATTCGGTGTCTCCGGTGTGACTCCTGTGTGACTCGGTGTCTGTGGTGTGACTCCTGTGTGACTGGGTGTCTCTGGTGTGACTCCTGTGTGACTCGGTGTCTGTGGTGTGACTCCTGTGTGATTCGGTGTCTGTGGTGTGACTCCTGTGTGACTCGGTGTCCCCGGTGTGACTCCTGTGTGACTCGGTGTCTGTGGTGTGACTCCTGTGTGACTCGGTGTCTGTGGTGTGTCTCCTGTGTGACTCGGTGTCTCTGGTGTGACTCCTGTGTGACTCGGTGTCTCCGGTGTGACTCCTGTGTGAATCGGTGTCTGTGGTGTGACTCCTGTGTGACTCGGTGTCTGTGGTGTGACTCCTGTGTGACTCGGTGTCTGTGGTGTGACTCCTGTGTGACTCGGTGTCTGTGGTGTGACTCCTGTGTGACTCGGTGTCTGTGGTGTGACTCCTGTGTGACTCGGTGTCTCTGGTGTGACTCCCGTGTGACTCGATGTCTCTGGTGTGACTCCTGTGTGACTCGGTGTCTGTGGTGTGACTCCTGTGTGACTCGGTGTCTGTGGTGTGACTCCTGTGTGACTCGGTGTCTGTGGTGTGACTCCTGTGTGACTCGGTGTCTGTGGTGTGACTCCTGTGTGACTCGGTGTCTCTGGTGTGACTCCTGTGTGACTCGGTGTCCTGGTGTGACTCCTGTGTGACTCGGTGTCTGTGGTGTGACTCCTGTGTGACTCGGTGTCTGTGGTGTGACTCCTGTGTGACTCGGTGTCCCTGGTGTGACTCCTGTGTGACTCGGTGTCCCTGGTGTGACTCCTGTGTGACTCGGTGTCTCCGGTGTGACTCCTGTGTGACTCGGTGTCTGTGGTGTGACTCCTGTGTGACTCGGTGTCTCCCCGGTGTGACTGCTGTGTGACTCGGTGTCTGTGGTGTGACTCCTGTGTGACTCGGTGTCTGTGGTGTGACTCCTGTGTGACTCGGTGTCTGTGGTGTGACTCCTGTGTGACTCGGTGTCTGTGGTGTGACTCCTGTGTGACTCGGTGTCCGTGGTGTGACTCCTGTGTGACTCGGTGTCTGTGGTGTGACTCCTGTGTGACTCCTGTGTCTGTGGTGTGACTCCTGTGTGACTCTGTGTCTGTGGTGTGACTCCTGTGTGACTCGGTGTCTGTGGTGTGACTCCTGTGTGACTCGGTGTCCCTGGTGTGACTCCTGTGTGACTCGGTGTCTGTGGTGTGACTCCTGTGTGACTCAGTGTCTGTGGTGTGACTCCTGTGTGACTCGGTGTCTCTGGTGTGACTCCTGTGTGACTCGGTGTCCCTGGTGTGACTCCTGTGTGACTCGGTGTCTGTGGTGTGACTCCTGTGTGACTCGGTGTCCCTGGTGTGACTCCTGTGTGACTCGGTGTCTGTGGTGTGACTCGGTGTCTCTGGTGTGACTCCTGTGTGACTCGGTGTCTGTGGTGTGACTCCTCTGTGACTCGGTGACTCCGGTGTGACTCCTGTGTGACTCGGTGTCTCCGGTGTGACTCCTGTGTGACTCGGTGTCTCTGGTGTGACTCCTGTGTGACTCGCTGTCTGTGGTGTGACTCCTGTGTGACTCGGTGTCTGTGGTGTGACTCCTGTGTGACTCGGTGTCTGTGGTGTGACTCCTGTGTGACTCGGTGTCTGTGGTGTGACTCCTGTGTGACTCGGTGTCTGTGGTGTTACTCCTGTGTGACTCGGTGTCTGTTGTGTGACTCCTGTGTGACTCGGTGTCTGTGGTGTGACTCCTGTGTGACTCGGTGTCTGTGGTGTGACTCCTGTGTGACTCGTGTCTGTGGTGTGACTCCTGTGTGACTCGGTGTCTGTGGTGTGACTCCTGTGTGACTCGGTGTCTCTGGTGTGACTCCCGTGTGACTCGATGTCTCTGGTGTGACTCCTGTGTGACTCGGTGTCTGTGGTGTGACTCCTGTGTGACTCGGTGTCTGTGGTGTGACTCCTGTGTGACTCGGTGTCTGTGGTGTGACTCCTGTGTGACTCGGTGTCTGTGGTGTGACTCCTGTGTGACTCGGTGTCTCTGGTGTGACTCCTGTGTGACTCGGTGTCCCTGGTGTGACTCCTGTGTGACTCGGTGTCCTGGTGTGACTCCTGTGTGACTCGGTGTCTCCGGTGTGACTCCTGTGTGACTCGGTGTCCCTGGTGTGACTCCTGTGTGACTCGGTGTCCCTGGTGTGACTCCTGTGTGACTCGGTGTCAGTGGTGGTGACTCGGTGTCTCTGGTGTGACTCCTGTGTGACTCGGTGGCTGTGGTGTGACTCCTGTGTGACTCGGTGTCTCCGGTGTGACTCCTGTGTGACTCGGTGTCTCCGGTGTGACTCCTGTGTGACTCGGTGTCTCCGGTGTGACTCCTGTGTGACTCGGTGTCTGTGGTGTGACTCCTGTGTGACTCGGTGACTCTGGTGTGACTCCTGTGTGACTTGGTGTCTGTGGTGTGACTCCTGTGTGACTCGGTGTCTGTGGTGTGACTCCTGTGTGACTCGGTGTCTCTGGTGTGACTCCTGTGTGACTCGGTGTCTCTGGTGTGACTCCTGTGTGACTCGGTGTCTGTGGTGTGACTCCTGTGTGACTCGGTGTCTGTGGTGTGACTCCTGTGTGACTCGGTGTCTGTGGTGTGACTCCTGTGTGACTCGGTGTCTGTGGTGTGTCTCCTGTGTGACTCGGTGTCTCTGGTGTGACTTCCTGTGTGACTCGGTGTCTCGGTGTGACTCCTGTGTGAATCGGTGTCTGTGGTGTGACTCCTGTGTGACTCGGTGTCTGTGGTGTGACTCCTGTGTGACTCGGTGTCTGTGGTGTGACTCCTGTGTGACTCGGTGTCTGTGGTGTGACTCCTGTGTGACTCGGTGTCTGTGGTGTGACTCCTGTGTGACTCGGTGTCTCTGGTGTGACTCCCGTGTGACTCGATGTCTCTGGTGTGACTCCTGTGTGACTCGGTGTCTGTGGTGTGACTCCTGTGTGACTCGGTGTGTCTGTGGTGTGACTCCTGTGTGACTCGTGTCTGTGGTGTGACTCCTGTGTGACTCGGTGTCTGTGGTGTGACTCCTGTGTGACTCGGTGTCTCTGGTGTGACTCCTGTGTGACTCGGTTTGTCCCTGGTGTGACTCCTGTGTGACTCCGGTGTCTGTGGTGTGACTCCTGTGTGACTCGGTGTCTGTGTGTGTGACTCCTGTGTGACTCGGTGTCCCTGGTTTGACTCCTGTGTGACTCGGTGTCCCTGGTGTGACTCCTGTGTGACTCGGTGTCTCCGGTGTGACTCCTGTGTGACTCGGTGTCTGTGGTGTGACTCCTGGTGTGACTCGGTGTCTCCCCGGTGTGACTCCTGTGTGACTCGGTGTCTGTGGTGTGACTCCTGTGTGACACGGTGTCTGTGGTGTGACTCCTGTGTGACTCGGTGTCTGTGGTGTGACTCCTGTGTGACTCGGTGTCTGTGGTGTGACTCCTGTGTGACTCGGTGTCTCTGGTGTGACTCCTGTGTGACTCGGTGTCCCTGGTGTGACTCCTGTGTGACTCGGTGTCTGTGGTGTGACTCCTGTGTGACTCGGTGTCCCTGGTGTGACTCCTGTGTGACTCGGTGTCTGTGGTGTGACTCGGTGTCTCTGGTGTGACTCCTGAGTGACTCGGTGTCTGTGGTGTGACTCCTGTGTGACTCGGTGACTCCGGTGTGACTCCTGTGTGACTCGGTGTCTCCGGTGTGACTCCTGTGTGACTCGGTGTCTGTGGTGTGACTCCTGTGTGACTCGGTGTCTGTGGTGTGACTCCTGTGTGACTCGGTGTCTCTGGTGTGACTCCTGTGTGACTCGCTGTCTGTGGTGTGACTCCTGTGTGACTCGGTGTCTGTGGTGTGACTCCTGTGTGACTCGGTGTCTGTGGTGTGACTCCTGTGTGACTCGGTGTCTGTGGTGTGACTCCTGTGTGACTCGGTGTCTGTGGTGTTACTCCTGTGTGACTCGGTGTCTGTGGTGTGACTCCTGTGTGACTCGGTGTCTGTGGTGTGACTCCTGTGTGACTCGGTGTCTGTGGTGTGACTCCTGTGTGACTCGGTGTCCCTGGTGGGACTCCTGTGTGACTCGGTTGTGACTCCTGTGTGACTCGGTGTCTGTGGTGTGACTCCTGTGTGACTCGGTGTCCTGTGGTGTGACTCCTGTGTGACTCGGTGTCTGTGGTGTGACTCCTGTGTGACTCGGTGTCTGTGGTGTTACTCCTGTGTGACTCGGTGTCTGTGGTGTGACTCCTGTGTGACTCGGTGTCTGTGGTGTGACTCCTGTGTGACTCGGTGTCTGTGGTGTGACTCCTGTGTGACTCGGTGTCCCTGGTGGGACTCCTGTGTGACTCGGTGTGACTCCTGTGTGACTCGGTGTCTGTGGTGTGACTCCTGTGTGACTCGGTGACTCCGGTGTGACTCCTGTGTGACTCGGTGTCTCGGTGTGACTCCTGTGTGACTCGGTGTCTGTGGTGTGACTCCTGTGTGACTCGGTGTCTGTGGTGTGACTCCTGTGTGACTCGGTGTCTCTGGTGTGACTCCTGTGTGACTCGCTGTCTGTGGTGTGACTCCTGTGTGACTCGGTGTCTGTGGTGTGACTCCTGTGTGACTCGGTGTCTCCGGTGTGACTCCTGTGTGACTCGGTGTCTGTGGTGTGGACTCCTGTGTGACTCGGTGTCTCCCGGTGTGACTCCTGTGTGACTCGGTGTCTGTGGTGTGACTCCTGTGTGACTCGGTGTCTGTGGTGTGACTCCTGTGTGACTCGGTGTCTGTGGTGTGACTCCTGTGTGACTCGGTGTCTCTGTGGTGTGACTCCTGTGTGACTCGGTGTCTCTGGTGTGACTCCTGTGTGACTCGGTGTCCCTGGTGTGACTCCTGTGTGACTCGGTGTCTGTGGTGTGACTCCTGTGTGACTCGGTGTCCCTGGTGTGACTCCTGTGTGACTCGGTGTCTGTGGTGTGACTCGTGTCTCGTGGTGTGACTCCTGTGTGACTCGGTGTCTGTGGTGTGACTCCTGTGTGACTCGGTGACTCCGGTGTGACTCCTGTGTGACTCGGTGTCTCCGGTGTGACTCCTGTGTGACTCGGTGTCTGTGGTGTGACTCCTGTGTGACTCGGTGTCTGTGGTGTGACTCCTGTGTGACTCGGTGTCTCTGGTGTGACTCCTGTGTGACTCGCTGTCTGTGGTGTGACTCCTGTGTGACTCGGTGTCTGTGGTGTGACTCCTGTGTGACTCGGTGTCTGTGGTGTGACTCCTGTGTGACTCGGTGTCTGTGGTGTGACTCCTGTGTGACTCGGTGTCTGTGGTGTTACTCCTGTGTGACTCGGTGTCTGTGGTGTGACTCCTGTGTGACTCGGTGTCTGTGGTGTGACTCCTGTGTGACTCGGTGTCTGTGGTGTGGACTCCTGTGTGACTCGGTGTCCCTGGTGGGACTCCTGTGTGACTCGGTGTGACTCCTGTGTGACTCGTGTCTGTGGTGTGACTCCTGTGTGACTCGGTGTCTGTGGTGTGACTCCTGTGTGACTCGGTGTCTGTGGTGTGACTCCTGTGTGACTCGGTGTCTGTGGTGTTACTCCTGTGTGACTCGGTGTCTGTGGTGTGACTCCTGTGTGACTCGGTGTCTGTGGTGTGACTCCTGTGTGACTCGGTGTCTGTGGTGTGACTCCTGTGTGACTCGGTGTCCCTGGTGGGACTCCTGTGTGACTCGGTGTGACTCCTGTGTGACTCGGTGTCTGTGGTGTGACTCCTGTGTGACTCGGTGACTCCGGTGTGACTCCTGTGTGACTCGGTGTCTCCGGTGTGACTCCTGTGTGACTCGGTGTCTGTGGTGTGACTCCTGTGTGACTCGGTGTCTGTGGTGTGACTCCTGTGTGACTCGGTGTCTCTGGTGTGACTCCTGTGTGACTCGCTGTCTGTGGTGTGACTCCTGTGTGACTCGGTGTCTGTGGTGTGACTCCTGTGTGACTCGGTGTCTGTGGTGTGACTCCTGTGTGACTCGGTGTCTGTGGTGTGACTCCTGTGTGACTCGGTGTCTGTGGTGTTACTCCTGTGTGACTCGGTGTCTGTGGTGTGACTCCTGTGTGACTCGGTGTCTGTGGTGTGACTCCTGTGTGACTCGGTGTCTGTGGTGTGACTCCTGTGTGACTCGGTGTCCCTGGTGGGACTCCTGTGTGACTCGGTGTGACTCCTGTGTGACTCGGGGTCCCTGGTGTGACTCCTATGTGACTCGGTGTCTGTGGTGTGACTCCTGTGTGACTCGGTGTCTGTGGTGTGTCTCCGGTGTGACTCCTGTGTGACTCGGTGTCTGTGGTGTGACTCCTGTGTGACTCGGTGTCCCCGGTGTGACTCCTGTGTGACTCGGTGTCTCTGGTGTGACTCCTGTGTGACTCGGTGTCTGTGGTGTGACTCCTGTGTGACTCGGTGTCCCTGGTGTGACTCCTGTGTGACTCGGTGTCTGTGGTGTGACTCCTGTGTGACTCGGTGTCTGTGGTGTGTCTCCGGTGTGACTCCTGTGTGACTCGGTGTCTGTGGTGTGACTCCTGTGTGACTCGGTGTCTCTGGTGTGACTCCTGTGTGACTCGGTGTCTGTGGTGTGACTCCTGTGTGACTCGGTGTCTCTGGTGTGACTCCTGTGTGACTCGGTGTCTCTGGTGTGACTCCTGTGTGACTCGGTGTCTGTGGTGTGACTCCTGTGTGACTCGATGTCTCTGGTGTGACTCCTGTGTGACTCGGTGTCTCTGGTGTGACTCCTGTGTGACTCGGTGTCTGTGGTGTGACTCCTGTGTGACTCGGTGTCTGTGGTGTGACTCCTGTGTGACTCGGTGTCTGTGGTGTGACTCCTGTGTGACTCGGTGTCTGTGGTGTGACTCCTGTGTGACTCGGTGTCTCCGGTGTGACTCCTGTGTGGCTCGGTGTCTGTGGTGTGACTCCTGTGTGACTCGGTGTCTGTGGTGTGACTCCTGTGTGACTCGGTGTCTGTGGTGTGACTCCTGTGTGACTCGGTGTCTGTGGTGTGACTCCTGTGTGACTCGGTGTCTCTGGTGTGACTCCTGTGTGACTCGGTGTCTCTGGTGTGACTCCTGTGTGACTCGGTATCTCTGGTGTGACTCCTGTGTGACTCGGTGTCCCCGGTGTGAATCATGTGTGACTCGGTGTCTGTGGTGTGACTCCTGTGTGACTCGGTGTCCCTGGTGTGACTCCTGTGTGACTCGGTGTCTGTGGTGTGACTCGGTGTCTGTGGTGTGACTCCTGTGTGACTCGGTGTCCCTGGTGTGACTCCTGTGTGACTCGGTGTCTCTGGTGTGACTCCTGTGTGACTCGGTGTCTCTGGTGTGACTCCTGTGTGACTCGGTGTCTGTGGTGTGACTCCTGTGTGATTCGGTGTCTCCGTGTGACTCCTGTGTGACTCGGTGTCTGTGGTGTGACTCCTGTGTGACTGGGTGTCTCTGGTGTGACTCCTGTGTGACTCGGTGTCTGTGGTGTGACTCCTGTGTGATTCGGTGTCTGTGGTGTGACTCCTGTGTGACTCGGTGTCCCCGGTGTGACTCCTGTGTGACTCGGTGTCTGTGGTGTGACTCCTGTGTGACTCGGTGTCTGTGGTGTGTCTCCTGTGTGACTCGGTGTCTCTGGTGTGACTCCTGTGTGACTCGGTGTCTCCGGTGTGACTCCTGTGTGAATCGGTGTCTGTGGTGTGACTCCTGTGTGACTCGGTGTCTGTGGTGTGACTCCTGTGTGACTCGGTGTCTGTGGTGTGACTCCTGTGTGACTCGGTGTCTGTGGTGTGACTCCTGTGTGACTCGGTGTCTGTGGTGTGACTCCTGTGTGACTCGGTGTCTCTGGTGTGACTCCCGTGTGACTCGATGTCTCTGGTGTGACTCCTGTGTGACTCGGTGTCTGTGGTGTGACTCCTGTGTGACTCGGTGTCTGTGGTGTGACTCCTGTGTGACTCGGTGTCTGTGGTGTGACTCCTGTGTGACTCGGTGTCTGTGGTGTGACTCCTGTGTGACTCGGTGTCTGTGGTGTGACTCCTGTGTGACTCGGTGTCTGTGGTGTTACTCCTGTGTGACTCGGTGTCTGTGGTGTGACTCCTGTGTGACTCGGTGTCTGTGGTGTGACTCCTGTGTGACTCGGTGTCTGTGGTGTGACTCCTGTGTGACTCGGTGTCCCTGGTGGGACTCCTGTGTGACTCGGTGTGACTCCTGTGTGACTCGGTGTCTGTGGTGTGACTCCTGTGTGACTCGGTGTCCCTGGTGTGACTCCTGTGTGACTCGATGTCTGTGGTGTGACTCCTGTGTGACTTGGGGTCCCTGGTGTGACTCCTATGTGACTCCGTGTCTGTGGTGTGACTCCTGTGTGACTCGGTGTCTGTGGTGTGTCTCCGGTGTGACTCCTGTGTGACTCGGTGTCTGTGGTGTGACTCCTGTGTGACTCGGTGTCCCCGGTGTGACTCCTGTGTGACTCGGTGTCTCTGGTGTGACTCCTGTGTGACTCGGTGTCTGTGGTGTGACTCCTGTGTGACTCGGTGTCCCTGGTGTGACTCCTGTGTGACTCGGTGTCTGTGGTGTGACTCCTGTGTGACTCGGTGTCTGTGGTGTGTCTCCGGTGTGACTCCTGTGTGACTCGGTGTCTGTGGTGTGACTCCTGTGTGACTCGGTGTCTCTGGTGTGACTCCTGTGTGACTCGGTGTCTGTGGTGTGACTCCTGTGTGACTCGGTGTCTCTGGTGTGACTCCTGTGTGACTCGGTGTCTGTGGTGTGACTCCTGTGTGACTCGGTGTCTCTGGTGTGACTCCTGTGTGACTCGGTGTCTGTGGTGTGACTCCTGTGTGACTCGATGTCTCTGGTGTGACTCCTGTGTGACTCGGTGTCTCTGGTGTGACTCCTGTGTGACTCGGTGTCTGTGGTGTGACTCCTGTGTGACTCGGTGTCTGTGGTGTGACTCCTGTGTGACTCGGTGTCTGTGGTGTGACTCCTGTGTGACTCGGTGTCTGTGGTGTGACTCCTGTGTGACTCGGTGTCTCCGGTGTGACTCCTGTGTGACTCGGTGTCTCGTGGTGACTCCTGTGTGACTCGGTGTCTGTGGGTGACTCCTGGTGTGACTCGGTGTCTGTGGTGTGACTCCTGTGTGACTCGGTGTCTGTGGTGTGACTCCTGTGTGACTCGGTGTCTCTGGTGTGACTCCTGTGTGACTCGGTGTCTCTGGTGTGACTCCTGTGTGACTCGGTGTCTCTGGTGTGACTCCTGTGTGACTCGGTGGTCCCTGGTGTGACTCCTGTGTGACTCGGTGTCTGTGGTGTGACTCCTGTGTGACTCGGTGTCCCTGGTGTGACTCCTGTGTGACTCGGTGTCTGTGGTGTGACTCCGGTTGTCTGTGGTGTGACTCCTGTGTGACTCGGTGTCCCTGTGGTGTGACTCCTGTGTGACTCGGTGTCTCTGGTGTGACTCCTGTGTGACTCGGTGTCTCTGGTGTGACTCCTGTGTGACTCGGTGTCTGTGGTGTGACTCCTGTGTGATTCGGTGTCTCCGGGTGTGACTCCTGTGTGACTCGGTGTCTGTGGTGTGACTCCTGTGTGACTGGGTGTCTCTGGTGTGACTCCTGTGTGACTCGGTGTCTGTGGTGTGACTCCTGTGTGATTCGGTGTCTGTGGTGTGACTCCTGTGTGACTCGGTGTCCCCGGTGTGACTCCTGTGTGACTCGGTGTCTGTGGTGTGACTCCTGTGTGACTCGGTGTCTGTGGGTGTGTCTCCTGTGTGACTCGGTGTCTCTGGTGTGACTCCTGTGTGACTCGGTGTCTCCGGTGTGACTCCTGTGTGAATCGGTGTCTGTGGTGTGACTCCTGTGTGACTCGGTGTCTGTGGTG
The DNA here is from genome assembly GCA_030390025.1 of Squalus acanthias. Classification (NCBI taxonomy): domain Eukaryota; kingdom Metazoa; phylum Chordata; class Chondrichthyes; order Squaliformes; family Squalidae; genus Squalus; species Squalus acanthias. The sequence goes on from JASTWF010000348.1 coordinate 298,681, forward strand.
TGACTCCTGTGTGACTCGGTGTCTGTGGTGTGACTCCTGTGTGACTCGGTGTCTGTGGTGTGACTCCTGTGTGACTCGGTGTCTGTGGTGTGACTCCTGTGTGACTCGGTGTCTCTGGTGTGACTCCCGTGTGACTCGATGTCTCTGGTGTGACTCCTGTGTGACTCGGTGTCTGTGGTGTGACTCCTGTGTGACTCGGTGTCTGTGGTGTGACTCCTGTGTGACTCGTGTCTGTGGTGTGACTCCTGTGTGACTCGGTGTCTGTGGTGTGACTCCTGTGTGACTCGGTGTCTCTGGTGTGTGACTCCTGGTGACTCGGTGTCCCTGGTGTGACCCCTGTGTGACTCGGTGTCTTGTGGTGTGACTCCTGTGTGACTCGGTGTCTGTGGTGTGACTCCTGTGTGACTCGGTGTCCCTGGAGTAGACTCCTGTGTGACTCGTGTCCCTGGTGTGGACTCCTGTGCTGACTCGGTGTCTCCGGTGTGACTCCTGTGTGACTCGGTGTCTGTTGTTGGACTCTGTGTGACTCGGTGTCTCCCCGGTGTGACTCCTGTGTGACTCGGTGTCTGTGGTGTGACTCCGTGTGTGACTCGGTGTCTGTGGTGGTGACTCCTGTGTGACTCGGTGTCTGTGGTGTGACTCCTGTGTGACTCGGTGTCTGTGGTGTGACTCCTGTGTGACTCGGTGTCCGTGGTGTGACTCCTGTGTGACTCGGTGTCTCGTGGTGTGACTCCTGTGTGACTCGGTGTCTGTGGTGTGACTCCTGTGTGACTCTGTGTCTGTCGGTGTGACTCCTGTGTGACTCGGTGTCTGTGGTGTGACTCCTGTGTGACTCGGTGTCCCTGGTGTGACTCCTGGTGTGGTGACTCGGTGTCTGTGGTGTGACTCCTGTGTGACTCAGGTGTCTGTGGTGTGACTCCCTGTGTGACTCGGTGTCTCTGGTTGTGACTCCTGTGTGACTCGGTGTCCCTGGTGTGACTCCTGTGTGACTCGGTGTCTGTGGTGTGACTCCTGTGTGACTCGGTGTCCCTGGTGTGACTCCTGTGTGACTCGGTGTCTGTGGTGTGACTCGGTGTCTCTGGTGTGACTCCTGTGTGACTCGGTGTCTGTGGTGTGACTCCTGTGTGACTCGGTGACTCTGGTGTGACTCCTGTGTGACTCGTGTCTCCGGTGTGACTCCTGTGTGACTCGGTGTCTCTGGTGTGACTCCTGTGTGACTCGCTGTCTGTGGTGTGACTCCTGTGTGACTCGGTGTCTGTGGTGTGACTCCTGTGTGACTCGGTGTCTGTGGTGTGACTCCTGTGTGACTCGGTGTCTGTGGTGTGACTCCTGTGTGACTCGGTGTCTGTGGTGTTACTCCTGTGTGACTCGGTGTCTGTGGTGTGACTCCTGTTGACTCGGTGTCTGTGGTGTGACTCCTGTGTGACTCGGTGTCTGTGGTGTGACTCCTGTGTGACTCGGTGTCCCTGGTGGGACTCCTGTGTGACTCGGTGTGACTCCTGTGTGACTCGGTGTCTGTGGTGTGACTCCTGTGTGACTCGGTGTCCCTGGTGTGACTCCTGTGTGACTCGATGTCTGTGGTGTGACTCCTGTGTGACTCGGGGGTCCCTGGTGTGACTCCTATGTGACTCCGTGTCTGTGGTGTGACTCCTGTGTGACTCGGTGTCTGTGGTGTGTCTCCGGTGTGACTCCTGTGTGACTCGGTGTCTGTGGTGTGACTCCTGTGTGACTCGGTGTCCCCGGTGTGACTCCTGTGTGACTCGGTGTCTCTGGTGTGACTCCTGTGTGACTCGGTGTCTGTGGTGTGACTCCTGTGTGACTCGGTGTCTCCGGTGTGACTCCTGTGTGGCTCGGTGTCTGTGGTGTGACTCCTGTGTGACTCGGTGTCTGTGGTGTGACTCCTGTGTGACTCGGTGTCTGTGGTGTGACTCCTGTGTGACTCGGTGTCTGTGGTGTGACTCCTGTGTGACTCGGTATCTCTGGTGTGACTCCTGTGTGACTCGGTGTCCCCGGTGTGAATCATGTGTGACTCGGTGTCTGTGGTGTGACTCCTGTGTGACTCGGTGTCCCTGGTGTGACTCCTGTGTGACTCGGTGTCTGTGGTGTGACTCGGTGTCTGTGGTGTGACTCCTGTGTGACTCGGTGTCCCTGGTGTGACTCCTGTGTGACTCGGTGTCTCTGGTGTGACTCCTGTGTGACTCGGTGTCTCTGGTGTGACTCCTGTGTGACTCGGTGTCTGTGGTGTGACTCCTGTGTGATTCGGTGTCTCCGGTGTGACTCCTGTGTGACTCGGTGTCTGTGGTGTGACTCCTGTGTGACTGGGTGTCTCTGGTGTGACTCCTGTGTGACTCGGTGTCTGTGGTGTGACTCCTGTGTGATTCGGTGTCTGTGGTGGACTCCTGTGTGACTCGGTGTCCCCGGTGTGACTCCTGTGTGACTCGGTGTCTGTGGTGTGACTCCTGTGTGACTCGGTGTCTATGGTGTGTCTCCTGTGTGACTCGGTGTCTCTGGTGTGACTCCTGTGTGACTCGGTGTCTCCGGTGTGACTCCTGTGTGAATCGGTGTCTGTGGTGTGACTCCTGTGTGACTCGGTGTCTGTGGTGTGACTCCTGTGTGACTCGGTGTCTGTGGTGTGACTCCTGTGTGACTCGGTGTCTGTGGTGTGACTCCTGTGTGACTCGGTGTCTCTGGTGTGACTCCCGTGTGACTCGATGTCTCTGGTGTGACTCCTGTGTGACTCGGTGTCTCTGGTGTGACTCCTGTGTGACTCGCTGTCTGTGGTGTGACTCCTGTGTGACTCGGTGTCTGTGGTGTGACTCCTGTGTGACTCGGTGTCTGTGGTGTGACTCCTGTGTGACTCGGTGTCCTGTGGTGTGACTCCTGTGTGACTCGGTGTCTGTGGTGTTACTCCTGTGTGACTCGGTGTCTGTGGTGTGACTCCTGTGTGACTCGGTGTCTGTGGTGTGACTCCTGTGTGACTCGGTGTCTGTGGTGTGACTCCTGTGTGACTCGGTGTCCCTGGTGGGACTCCTGTGTGACTCGGTGTGACTCCTGTGTGACTCGGTGTCTGTGGTGTGACTCCTGTGTGACTCGGTGTCCCTGGTGTGACTCCTGTGTGACTCGATGTCTGTGGTGTGACTCCTGTGTGACTCGGGGTCCCTGGTGTGACTCCTATGTGACTCGGTTGTCTGTGGTTGTGACTCCTGTGTGACTCGGTGTCTGTGGTGTGTCTCCGGTGTGACTCCTGTGGACTCGTGTCTGTGGTGTGACTCCTGTGTGACTCGGTGTCCCGGTGTGACTCCTGTGTGACTCGGTTGTCTCTGGTGTGACTCCTGTGTGACTCGGTGTCCTGTGGTGTGACTCCTGTGTGACTCGGTGTCCCTGGTGTGACTCCTGTGTGACTCGGTGTCTGTGGTGTGACTCCTGTGTGACTCGGTGTCTGTGGTGTGTCGTCCGGTGTGACTCCTGTGTGACTCGGTGTCTGTGGTGTGACTCCTGTGTGACTCGGTTGACTCTGGTGTGACTCCTGTGTGACTCGGTGTCTGTGGTGTGACTCCTGTGTGACTCGGTGTCTCTGGTGTGACTCCTGTGTGACTCGTATCTCTGGTGTGACTTCCTGTGTGACTCGGTGTCTGTGGTGTGACTCCTGTGTGACTCGGTGTCTCTGGTGTGACTCCTGTGTGACTCGGTGTCTCTGGTGTGACTCCTGTGTGACTCGGTGTCTGTGGTGTGACTCCTGTGTGACTCGGTGTCTGTGGTGTGACTCCTGTGTGACTCGGTGTCTGTGGTGTGACTCCTGTGTGACTCGGTGTCCTGTGGTGTGACTCCTGTGTGACTCGGTGTCTCGGTGTGACTCCTGTGTGACTCGGTGTCGTGGTGTGACTCCTGTGTGACTCGGTGTCTGTGGTGTGACTCCTGTGTGACTCGGTGTCCGGGTGTGACTCCTGTGTGACTCGGTGTCTGTGGTGTGACTCCTGTGTGACTCGGTGTCTCTGGTGTGACTCCTGTGTGACTCGGTGTCTCTGGTGTGACTCCTGTGTGACTCGGTGTCTCTGGTGTGACTCCTGTGTGACTCGGTGTCCTGGTGTGACTCCTGTGTGACTCGGTGTCTGTGGTGTGACTCCTGTGTGACTCGGTGTCCCTGGTGTGACTCCTGTGTGACTCGGTGTCTGTGGTGTGACTCGGTGTCTGTGGTGTGACTCCTGTGTGACTCGGTGTCCCTGGTGTGACTCCTGTGTGACTCGGTGTCTCTGGTGTGACTCCTGTGTGACTCGGTGTCTCTGGTGTGACTCCTGTGTGACTCGGTGTCTGTGGTGTGACTCCTGTGTGATTCGGTGTCTCCGGTGTGGACTCCTGTGTGACTCGGTGTCTGTGGTGTGACTCCTGTGTGACTGGGTGTCTCTGGTGTGACTCCTGTGTGACTCGGTGTCTGTGGTGTGACTCCTGTGTGATTCGGTGTCTGTGGTGTGACTCCTGTGTGACTCGGTGTCCCCGGTGTGACTCCTGTGTGACTCGGTGTCTGTGGTGTGACTCCTGTGTGACTCGGTGTCTGTGGTGTGTCTCCTGTGTGACTCGGTGTCTCTGGTGTGACTCCTGTGTGACTCGGTGTCTCCGGTGTGACTCCTGTGTGAATCGGTGTCTGTGGTGTGACTCCTGTGTGACTCGGTGTCTGTGGTGTGACTCCTGTGTGACTCGGTGTCTGTGGTGTGACTCCTGTGTGACTCGGTGTCTGTGGTGTGACTCCTGTGTGACACGGTGTCTGTGGTGTGACTCCTGTGTGACTCGGTGTCTCTGGTGTGACTCCCGTGTGACTCGATGTCTCTGGTGTGACTCCTGTGTGACTCGGTGTCTGTGGTGTGACTCCTGTGTGACTCGGTGTCTGTGGTGTGACTCCTGTGTGACTCGGTGTCTGTGGTGTGACTCCTGTGTGACTCGGTGTCTGTGGTGTGACTCCTGTGTGACTCGGTGTCTCTGGTGTGACTCCTGTGTGACTCGGTGTCCCTGGTGTGACTCCTGTGTGACTCGGTGTCTGTGGTGTGACTCCTGTGTGACTCGGTGTCTGTGGTGTGACTCCTGTGTGACTCGGTGTCCCTGGTGTGACTCCTGTGTGACTCGGTGTCCCTGGTGTGACTCCTGTGTGACTCGGTGTCTCCGGTGTGACTCCTGTGTGACTCGGTGTCTGTGGTGTGACTCCTGTGTGACTCGGTGTCTCCCCGGTGTGACTCCTGTGTGACTCGGTGTCTGTGGTGTGACTCCTGTGTGACTCGGTGTCTGTGGTGTGACTCCTGTGTGACTCGGTGTCTGTGGTGTGACTCCTGTGTGACTCGGTGTCTGTGGTGTGACTCCTGTGTGACTCGGTGTCTGTGGTGTGACTCCTGTGTGACTCGGCGTCCGTGGTGTGACTCCTGTGTGACTCGGTGTCTGTGGTGTGACTCCTGTGTGACTCCTGTGTCTGTGGTGTGACTCCTGTGTGACTCTGTGTCTGTGGTGTGACTCCTGTGTGACTCGGTGTCTGTGGTGTGACTCCTGTGTGACTCGGTGTCCCTGGTGTGACTCCTGTGTGACTCGGTGTCTGTGGTGTGACTCCTGTGTGACTCAGTGTCTGTGGTGTGACTCCTGTGTGACTCGGTGTCTCTGGTGTGACTACTGTGTGACTCGGTGTCCCTGGTGTGACTCCTGTGTGACTCGGTGTCTGTGGTTTGACTCCTGTGTGACTCGGTGTCCCTGGTGTGACTCCTGTGTGACTCGGTGTCTGTGGTGTGACTCGGTGTCTCTGGTGTGACTCCTGTGTGACTCGGTGTCTGTGGTGTGACTCCTGTGTGACTCGGTGACTCCGGTGTGACTCCTGTGTGACTCGGTGTCTCCGGTGTGACTCCTGTGTGACTCGGTGTCTGTGGTGTGACTCCTGTGTGACTCGGTGTCTGTGGTGTGACTCCTGTGTGACTCGGTGTCTCTGGTGTGACTCCTGTGTGACTCGCTGTCTGTGGTGTGACTCCTGTGTGACTCGGTGTCTGTGGTGTGACTCCTGTGTGACTCGGTGTCTGTGGTGTGACTCCTGTGTGACTCGGTGTCTGTGGTGTGACTCCTGTGTGACTCGGTGTCTGTGGTGTTACTCCTGTGTGACTCGGTGTCTGTGGTGTGACTCCTGTGTGACTCGGTGTCTGTGGTGTGACTCCTGTGTGACTCGGTGTCTGTGGTGTGACTCCTGTGTGACTCGGTGTCCCTGGTGGGACTCCTGTGTGACTCGGTGTGACTCCTGTGTGACTCGGTGTCTGTGGTGTGACTCCTGTGTGACTCGGTGTCCCTGGTGTGACTCCTGTGTGACTCGATGTCTGTGGTGTGACTCCTGTGTGACTCGGTGTCTGTGGTGTGACTCCTGTGTGACTCGGTGTCTGTGGTGTGACTCCTGTGTGACTCGGTGTCTCTGGTGTGACTCCTGTGTGACTCTGTGTCTGTGGTGTGACTCCTGTGTGATTCGGTGTGACTCCTGTGTGATTCGGTGTCTCCGGTGTGACTCCTGTGTGACTCGGTGTCTGTGGTGTGACTCCTGTGTGACTCGGTGTCTGTGGTGTGACTCCTGTGTGACTCGGTGTCTGTGGTGTGACTCCTGTGTGACTCGGTGTCTGTGGTGTGACTCCTGTGTGACTCGGTGTCTGTGGTGTGACTCCTGTGTGACTCGGTGTCTGTGGTGTGACTCCTGTGTGACTCGGTGTCTGTGGTGTGACTCCTGTGTGACTCGGTGTCTGTGGTGTGACTCCTGTGTGACTCGGTGTCTCTGGTGTGACTCCTGTGTGACTCGGTGTCTGTGGTGTGACTCCTGTGTGACTCGGTGTCTGTGGTGTGACTCCTGTGTGACTCGGTGTCTGTGGTGTGACTCCTGTGTGACTCGGTGTCTGTGGTGTGACTCCTGTGTGACTCGGTGTCTGTGGTGTGACTCCTGTGTGACTCGGTGTCTGTGGTGTGACTCCTGTGTGACTCGGTGTCTCTGGTGTGACTCCTGTGTGACTCGGTGACTCTAACTGTGGTTGCCCTGTTTATTTTTGTTTCCCTCAGTATCGCTCGACCTCTGTCCCCGCCTTCAAGTACTACACGGCCTGCGCCTGCCTGATCTTCACCAGTAACTTCATCATTCAGATCCTGGTGGCTCAGAAGTAAGTGGGAGTGGAGGAGGTGAGCTGGGGAGGGTAGGGGGGGAGGGGAGTGGGGGAGGGGAGTGGGGGAGGGTAGGGGGGATGGGGAGTGGGGGAGGGTAGGGGTGGAGGGGAGTGGGGGAGGGTAGGGGGGGAGGGGAGTGGGGGAGGGGAGTAGGGGAGGGGAGCGGGGGAGGGGAGCGGAGGTAGGCGAGTCGGGGAGGGGAGCGGGGGAGTGGAGTCAGGGAGGGGGAGGAAGGGAATAGGGGGAGCGGGTGAGAAGGGCAGGGGAGCGGTTGAGGGCTGAGCGTGCGGGGGCCGGGCATGCCGGGGGGCTGAGCGTGCGGGGGTGCTGAGCGTGCGGGGGGGCTGAGCGTGCGGGGGCCGAGCATGCCGGGGGGCTGAGCGTGCCGGGGGGCTGAGCGTGCGGGGGGGGCTGAGCGTGCGGGGGGGCTGAGCGTGCGGGGGGCTGAGCGTGCGGGGGCCGAGCATGCCGGGGGGCTGAGCGTGCCGGGGGGCTGAGCGTGCGGGGGGCTGAGCGTGCGGGGGGGCTGAGTGTGCGGGGGGTGCTGAGCGTGCGGGGGGCCGAGCATGCCGGGGGGGCTGAGCGTGCCGGGGGGCTGAGCGTGCGGGGGGAGCTGAGTGTGCGGGGGGGCTGAGCGTGCGGGGGCTGAGCGTGCGGGGGGGGCTGAGCGTACGGGGGGGCTGAGCGTGCGGGGGCTGAGCGTGCGGGGGCTGAGCGTGCGGGGGGCGAGCGTGCGGGGGGGCGAGCGTGCCGGGGGGGCGAGCGTGCGGGGGGGCTGAGCGTACGGGGGGGCTGAGCGTGCGGGGGGGCTGAGCGTGCCGGGGGGGCTGAGCGTGCCGGGGGGGCTGAGCGTGCGGGGGGGCTGAGCGTACGGGGGGGCTGAGCGTGCGGGGGGGCTGAGCGTGCGGGGGGGCTGAGCGTGCGGTGGGGCTGAGCGTGCGGGGGGCGAGCGTGCGGGGGCGAGCGTGCTGGGGGCGAGCGTGCGGGGGGCCTGAGCGTGTGAGGGGGCTGAGCGTGCGGGGGGGCGAGCGTGCAAGGGCTGAGTGTGCGAGGGGGTAAGGGGAGAGAAGTGGGTGATTGTGCGATGGCGTGAGGGTAACAGGTGAGAGGGTCGAGTGAGCGGGGAGTGGGCGAGTGGTGTGGGCGAGGGGAGTGAGCGGGGAGTGGGCGAGTGGTGTGGGCGAGGGGGCCGGCGACTGGCGAGGAGTGAGGGTGAGGGGAGCTCTCCAGGGGTGGTCCCACTATTTTTTCGTTTCCCGGAAAGCGCCTCCCCTGGACCCCACCCATTCCGTTTCCTCCTCAAGCCCCCTCCACGTTCTAACTCTCTTCTCCCCTCGTCTCTCCAGGAACGTGACGCTGGGCATCTCGTACGGCGTGTCCTTCTTCCTCTTCCTGCTCATCCTCTTCACCTGCTTTGCTGGTCACTTCTCGGTAAGGACTTGGAGGGCGGGGTGGGGGAGGGGGGCGGTGACGGTGACGGAGCCCGCGGGTGTTGCCCGTGTCGGCCGGTTGCTGTCTCCTCACGCCCCAGCCAGACGGTTCGGGGGGTGGTGGGGCAGTGGTGAAGGCCGCCTCTCTCTGACGTCAGTGGGGCAGCACGGGTCAGACACTGACCTTTCACCCTCGGGAACCAGGGGTCAGATGCAGTCCTAGACAGAGGGGGATGATGAAGGCCTCCTCTCTGTTGGGGCGGTTGGGGGACAGGGTTCAGACACTGACCTTTGACCTTCGGGGGGGAGGTCAAATCTTTTCCCCTTCCTGAAGTGTGTAAATGAGGAGTGGTGGGTCGGGGGTCGGGGGGGGTGAGGGCAGGGTGAGGTCAGCACCTTTAACCCTCACTTACAGGTCATTTGGGTTTATAAATAGAGAAATAGAATATAAAAGCAAAGAGTTCATGGTAGAACTTTATAAATCACAGGTTAGGCCTCAGCTGGAGTATTGTGGACAATTCTGGGCCCCACACTTCAGGAAAGACGCCAAGGCCTGAGAAAGGGTGATTCGATCGAAGTTTTCAAGATATTAAGGGGAACTGGTCGGGTAGAGAGGGAGAGAAACTATTTCCGTTGGCCATACCTTTCAGGAGTCAGTGTTTACAGAGGATTACACAGGATATACGGCACAGAAAGAGGCCATTCGGCCCAACCAGTCCATGCCGGCGTTTATGCTCCACTCGAGCCTCCTCCCGTCTTTCCTCATCTAACTCTATCAGCATAACCCTCTATTCCCTTCTCCCTCATATGCTTGTCCAGCCTCCCCTTAAATGCATCGATACTACTCGCTTCAACCACTCCCTGTGGTAGCGAGTTCCACATTCTCACCACTCTCTGGGTAAAGAAGTTTCTTCTGAATTCCCTATTGGATTTATTAGTGACTGTCTTATATTGATGGCCTCTAGTTATGCTCTTCCCCACAAGTGGAAACACTCTCTCTGTATCCACTCTATCAAAACCTTTCATCATTTTAAAGACCTCTATTAGGTCATCCCTCAGCCTTCTCTTTTCAAGAGAAGAGACCCAGCCTGTCCATCCTTTCCTGATAGGCATACCCTCGCATTTCTGGTATCATCTTTGTAAATCTTCTCTGCACCCTCTCCAGTGCCTCTGTATCCTTTTTATAATATGGTGACCAGAACTGTAAATTAGGAAACACTTCTACACACCAAGGCTGGTAGAAGTTTGGAACTCTCTTCCGCAAAGGGCAATTGGTGCTGGATCAACTGTTAATTTTAAGTCTGAGATTGATAGCTTTGTGTTATTGAGAGGTATTAAGGGATATGAGCCAAGGGCTGGTGTGTGGAGTTAGGTCACAGATCAGCCCTGATCTCATTGAATGGCGGAGCAGGCTCGAGGGGCTGAACGGCCTCCTCCTGTTCCCGTGTTCCTATGTTATAGAGTCATAGAGGTCATAGAGTTATACAGCACAGAAGAGGCCCTTCGGCCCATCGTGTCCGCGCCGGCCATCAAGCCCTGTCTATTCTAATCCCATTTTCCAGCACTTGGTCCGTAGCCTTGTATGCTATGGCATTTCAAGTGCTCATCTAAATGCTTCTTGAATGTTGTGAGGGTTCCTGCCTCTACCACCCTTTCAGGCAGTGAGTTCCAGATTCCAATCACAGGGATGAGGGGCTTCAGTTATGAGGAGAGATTGGAAAGGTTCGGACTGTTCTCCTGGGAAACAGAGAAGGTTAAGAGGTGACCCAGCAGCGTCTTTCAAGATGATGAGAGGTTTCGATAGAGTAAATAGGGGAAAAAAATATTCCCTCCTCTCTTCTTCTTAGGCAGTCCCTGGGAACCGAGGATGACTTGCTTCCACACTAACAATGGGTTCTCAGGTGACTGATGAGTCCAATGCGGGACCTACAGTCTCTGTCACAGGTGGGGCAGACGGTGGTTGAAGGGACAGGTGGGTGGGGTGCTTGGGTTGGCGTGCGCTCCTTGCGCTTGGCTTCCGCTGGCTCCCGGCGAAGAGACTCCAGGCGTTCGGCGCCTTCCCCGGATGCCTCTCCTCCACTTTGTGCGGTCTTGGGCCAGGGGATTCCCAGGTGTCAGTGTGGGGGACGTTGCACTTTTTCAAGGAGGCTTTGAGGGCCTCCTTGAAGCCTTTCCTCTGCCCGCCTGGCGAGTGGGTCAATAGCCAAAGGCCATAGACTCAAAAATCATTGGCCAAAGGATGTAGAGGGGAGCTGAGGAGAAATGTTTTCATTCAGAGTGTTGTCGGGATCTGCAACGCTCTCCCTGAAAAGGGGGCGGGAGCTTTTTCCACAAATGATTTTCAAAGGGAGTTGGACGGGCACTTGAGGATGTGGAACTGACAGGGTTACGGACAGAAAGGAGGGGGGCGCGGAACGAAGCACAGGCTCGACGGGCCGAATGGCCTCCGACTGTGTTGTATAGAAACATAGAAACATAGAAGATAGGAGCAGGAGTAGGCCATTCGGCCCCTCGAGCCTGCTCCGCCATTCAATGAGATCATGGCTGATCATCCAAACTCAGTACCCTGTCCCTGCCTTCTCCCCATATCCCTTGATCCTTTTAGCTTTAAGAAATATATCTAACTCATTCTTGAATATATTTAATGAATTGGCCTCTACTGCCTTCTGTGGCAGAGAATTCCACAGGTTCACCACTCTCTGGGTGAAGAAATTCTTCCTCATTTCTGTCCTAAATGTCTTACCCCTTATCCTTAGACTATGACCCCTGGTTCTGGACTCTCCGACCATCGGGAACATCCTTCCTGCATCTAGTTTGTCCAGACCTGTCGGAATTTTATATGTTTCGATGAGATCCCCTCTCATTCTTCTATACTCCAGCGAGTATAAGCCCAATCGACCCAATCTCTCCTCATATGTCATTCCTGCCATCCCAGGTATCAGCCTGGTGAATCTTCGCTGAACTCCTTCCATGGCAAGAACATCCTTCCTCAGACAAGGCGACCAAAACTGCACACAGTACTCAAGGTATGGTCTCACCAAGGCCCTGTACAACTGCAGCAAGACATCCTTGCTCCTGTACTCGAATCCTCTCGCTATGAAGGCCAACATACCATTTGCCTTCTTCACCGCCTGCTGCACCTGCATGCTTACCTTCAGTGACTGGTTCTATGATTCGATGATTCTATGAAAAGTAATGCCTCTGTGTTTTCCTTTTGTCCTCCGGCAGAAATGCACTGAGAAGGGTCCCACGGGCCTACAGTGGATCTCCTCCATCTCAGGCCTCCGTCAGCAGCAAGCCCTGGCTGTGCGTCATATTGGCCATCAGCACCATCCTGCTCGTGCTTGCCATGGCACTCTTCAATTTCGTGAGTAGTCTCCAGGTTTCGCCCCCTCCCCCATTCCCCTTTCCTCCTTTCCCCACCCCCCCCCACCCCCCCCGAATCCAGACAGACTAGACACAGGAAGGATGTTCCCGATGGCGGGGGAGTCCAGAACCAGGGGTCACAGTCTAAGGATAAGGGGTAAGCCATTTAGGACAGAAATGAGGAGGAATTTCTTCACCCAGAGAGTGGTGAACCTGTGGAATTCTCTACCACAGAAGGTAGTTGAGGCCAAGTCATTAAATATATTCAAGAAGGCGTTAGATATATTTCTTAAAGCTAAAGGGATCAAGGGATATGGGGAGAAAGCAGGGACAGGGTACTGAGCTTGGATGATCAGCCATGATCTCATTAAGTGGCGGAGCAGGCTCGAGGGGCTGAATGGCCTACTCCTGCTCCTATCTTCTATGTTTCTATGTTTCCATGCCTCTATAGGTCAGTGTCAGCCATGACTCAGTCGATCTCACACTCTCGCCTGTGAATCAGCAGGTCGTGGGTTCGAGCCCCCCCGCCCCCCAACTCCAGAGACCCCATCATCCAGGGCCGACACTCCCCCGGTGCCCGTACTGAGGGAGCTCGGCGTTGTCGGAGGTGCCGACTTTCAAAGGAGACGTTAAACCGAGGGCCCCCCGTCTGCCCGCTCGGGTGGGCGAAAAAGATCCCACGGAAGAAGAGCAGGGGAGTGTCCGGGGTGGGGCGGGGGGGCGGTTCGATATTTATCCCTCAATCATCTTCATCGATTATGGGGTCACTATTGCATTAACCGGTTGTGGGATCGTGCTGTGTGTAATTTGGGTGAGTGGGTGTGACCGTACAGAGAGAGGGAGACAGAAAGAGAGAGAGGTTATCCACTTTGGTGTCAAAAACAGAAAGGCAGACTATTATCTGAATGGCAATAGATTGGGAAAAGGGGAAGTGCAACGAGACCTGGGTGTCCTTGTGCACCAATCGCTGAAGGTAAGCATGCAGGTGCAGCAGGCGGTTAAGAAGGCAAATGGTATGTTGGCCTTCATAGCGAGAGGGTTTGAGTACAGGAACAAGGATGTCTTGCTGCAGTTATACAGGGCCTTGGTGAGACCACCACCTTGAGTATTGTGTGCAGTTTTGGTCGCCTTATCTGAGGAAGGATGTTCTTGCCATGGAAGGAGTTCAGCGAAGATTCACCAGGCTGATACCTGGGATGGCAGGAATGACGTATGAGGAGAGATTGGGTCGATTGGGCTTATACTCGCTGGAGTTTAGAAGAATGAGAGGGGATCTCATTGAAACTTATAAAATTCTGACAGGACAGGACAAACTAGATGCAGGAAGGATGTTTCCGATGGCGGGGGAGTCCAGAACCAGGGGTCACAGTCTAAGGATAAGGGGTAAGCCATTTAGGACTGAGATGAGGAGGAATTTCTTCACCCAGAGAGTGGGGAACCTGTGGAATTCTCTACCACAGAAGGTAGTTGAGGCCAATTCATTAAATATATTCAAGAATGAGTTAGATATATTTCTTAAAGCTAAAGGTATCGAGGGATATGGGGAGAAAGCAGGGACAGGGTACTGAATTTGGATGATCAGCCATGATCTCATCGAATGGCGGAGCAGGCTCGAGGGGCCGAATGGCTTACTCCTGCTCCTATCTTCTATGATTCTATGAGAGAGAGACAGACAGAAGGAGTGACAGAGAGAGAGAGAGACCTTGGGCGAGAAATTTGGGGGTTTTGCGCCGGCCGATAAGGCCTGTTTTGAAGAACAAAGGGCGGCCGCCTCGCTTCCACCGGCGGCGGCCGCCGTTTGGGCCCGTTCGGCAGCGCTGCCGCTGCCTGCGCTGGCTGCAGAACCGGGAGATGAGGCAGGTCGTGACGTCAGTGAGTGTGCAACGCTCACTTGACGCACGACCTGTTGTTTTCGCCGCCGCCGCTCCACTCACCGGCCTCTCTCAATCACGACCAGCTGACCGAGCGTTCAGCAGCAGGAAGGAGCCTCCAGCAGCACTATTGAAAGGGATCATCATCAACAACTTACAGCTGACATGGTTTCTCAGTTTTGACAGGCTCTGTGTCACTTTCTACAACTCCGGCAGCGTTCTAAACCTGTTTCAAGTTCCCGCGGTCACGGGGAGTGTTGCTGCAAGTGGAGATCGCCTTCATTCTCTTTTAAAGGCTTCCGCTCACAACACCTACTCACAGTCACGGGGGCTCTACTGGGAGTCCCCCTCGTGCTTGAGTATCTGCGGAAGAGGGAACGCAGGCAGCGAAGAAGAGGCGAAGAAGAGGGAGGAGGAGGAGGGCTCTCAGCAGGAGGACTTACCCACCGAGCGTCTTCCGAGAGCACTTCCCTTACCTCCACTTAAGCCAGGAGCAGTGTATCAGGAGGCTAAATGTCACATTTCCAAATTTGCTGATGACACAAAGCTAGGTGGCAGTGTCAGTTGTGAAGAGGCTTCAAAGGGGATCTCGACAGGCTCGGTGAGTGGGCGAGAACATGGCAGATGGAATATAATGTGGATAAATGTGAAGTTATCCACTTTGGTAGAAAAAACAGAAAGGCAGAGTATTTCCTAAATGGTGAAAGATTGGGGAATGCAGATGCTCAAAGGGACCTGGGTGTCCTTGTACATGAGTCACTGAAAGTGAATGTGCAAGTGCAGCAAGCCATTAGGAAGGCAAATGGTATGCTGGCCTTCATTACAAGAGGATTTGAGTACAGGAGTAAAGAAGTCTTACTCCAATTGTATAGGGCCTTGGTGAGACCACACCTGGAGTACTATGTACAATTTTGGTCTCCTTACCTAAGGAAGGATATACTTGCCATAGAGGGAGTGCAACGAAGGTTCACGAGATTGATTCCTGGGATGACGGGACTGTCATATGAGAAGAGATTGAGTAAACTAGGCCTGTATTCTCTTGAATTCAGAAGAATGAGAGGGGATCTCATTGAAGCATACACAATTATTACAGGGCTTGATAGGGTGGATGCTGGGAGAATGTTTCCCTTGGCTGGGGAGTCTAGAACCAGGGGCCACAGCCTCAGGATAAAGGGTAGGCCATTCAGGACTGAGATGGGAAGAAATGTCTTCACACAGAGGCTGGTGAATCTTTGGAATTCTCTACCCCAGAGGGCTGTGGAGGCTCAGTCGTTGAGTATATTCAAGACTGAGATCGATAGATTTTTGAATATTAAGGGCATCAAGGGATATGGGGATAGTGCAGGAAAGAGGAGTTGAGGAAGAAGATCAGCCATGATCTCATTGAATGGCGGAGCAGGCTCGAGGGGCCGAATGACCCACTCCTGCTCCTATTTCTTATGTTCTTATGTAATGACAGCCATGCTGCCACCAGGAACATCATCGAGCAGACCATCGGCGTGCTCAAGCAAAGGTTCCGCTGCCTTGGCCCGCTCGGGAGGGGCCCTCCAGCTCTCGGCGGAGTGGGCGTCCCATTCCGTGGTGGTCTGCTGCACGCTCCACAACTTGGCCATCACAAGGGCGCATCTCGCCACCAGGGATTGCGGGACCACCTCAGGAGGAGGAGGGAGAGGAAGAGGAGGGAGGGGAAGAGGAGGGAGGGAGGCGGCAGGCAGCAAATCCCCGTTCCGGATGGATTGTCCGAGAACGCCTCCTGAGACTCCGATTCCAGTGACTGAAACCCCCCCAGATCCCCATTGCTCGCCACTTCCCCATCATGCAGCCAGCCAGTTGCTCAGTGGGTAGCACCCTCGCCTCTGAGTCAGAAGGTTGTGGGTTCAAATCCCCACTCCAGGGCCTCGAGCACGAAAAATCTAGTGCAGCGCCGAGGGAGCGCCGCACTGTCGGAGGCGCCGTCTTACGGATGAGACGTTAAATCCGAGGGCCCCGTCTGCCCTCTCGGGTGGACGTAAAAGATCCCACGGCCACTATTTCGAAGAAGAGCAGGGGAGAATTCTCCCCGGTGTCCTGGGGCCAATATTTATCCCTCAATCAACAACACTAAAAAAAAAACAGATGATCTGCTCATTTATCACAACTGCTGTTTGTGGGATCTTGCTGTGCGCAAATTGGCCGCCGCATTTCCCACATTACAACAGTGATCGCACTTCAAAAAAAAAAAAGACTTGATTGGCCGTAAAGCGCTTTGGGACGTCCGGTGGTCGTGAAAGGCGCTATATAAATGCAAGTCTTTCTTTTCTTTTTACCATTAACCCCTGTCACGGAACGTCACGGCGTCCTCCTGGGCACAAAGCTGAAACGAGAGCCAGCACAAAACACACACACACACTCCGAACGCAAATCATAAACTTAGCGCAATCCAATCAGCATTACAATCTCGGCGAATCGCTCTTGTGCTTTCCCTCAGTACCTGTCGTTCGCGTGCCTTGACCTACTCTAGCGCTTCTGCGCAGCGCTCCCCCCGAGCTACCCTTTACCCCCTCCCCCCCCCGGCCGGGCCTAGCTGCAGCCCGCTCGTGCCCGCTGCCTCACCCTGTGCAGATCCCGCCTCTGTACTCCCCTCTCAATCCCGCGCAGCGCCGGCTTCTGAGCTGGTGTCTGCCTGCGAGAGCCAAACAGAGTGACACTGTGTCGTCTTCTTCTTCTCCTCCACCACTCTCCTAGAAACATAGAAAAATAGGAGCAGGAGTGGGCCATTCGGCCCTTCGAGCCTGCTCCGCCATTCAACACGATCATGGCTGATCCTCTATCTCAATACCATATTCCCGCTCTCTCCCCATACCCCTTGATGCCTTTTGTGTCTAGAAATCTATCTATCTCCTTCTTAAATATATTCAGTGACTTGGCCTCCACAGCCTACTGTGGTAGAGAATTCCACAGGTTCACCACCCTCTGAGTGAAGACATTACTCCTCATCTCAGTCCTAAATGTCCTACCCTGTATCCCGAGACTGTGACCCCTCGTTCTAGATCCCCCCGAGCCAGGGGAAACATCCTCCCTGCATCCAGTCTGTCTAGCCCGGTCAGAATTTTATACGTTTCCACGAGATCCCCCTCTCATTCTTCTAAACTCTAGTGAATGCAGGCCTAGTCGACCCAATCTCTCCTCAGTCCTGCCATCCCCAGGAATCAGGCTGGTGAACCTTCGCTGCACTCCCTCTGTGGCAAGTATATCCTTTCTTAGGTAAGGAGACCAAAACTGCACACAGTACTCCCCAACTTCAGGGGCGGGCTGTGCTGGTGGCACCTCTTGGGTATCCGAAAGCAGAAAGGTACGAGGGTCGGGTTGTGGTGAGGGGTGGAGGGCGGGGAGGGGCGGAGGAAGCAAGATATCCAGGCATACGCTGTCAGCAGCTTGTAAGTGAGAAGAGATCGTGGGACGAGGGGGGGGGAAAGTGGGATGTGTGAAGAAGGATCAGGTACGACCATACCGTCATCGTCAGCAAGGGCTACAGCCTCTTCTGCTGCCGCGACCTCCATTACTGACGCTGCAATTATGTCAAGGACAGATACGAACCTATGAATTAGGAGCTGGAGTAGGCCACTCGGCCCTTCGAGCCTGCTCCGCCATTCAATGAGATCATGGCCGATCCGATTACTGCACGTTCCCGCCTACCCCCGATAACCTTTCACCCCCTCGCTTACCAAGAATCTATCTACCTCGGCCTTGAAAATATTCAAAGACTCCGCTTCCACCGCCCTCTGAGGAAGAGAGTTCCAAAGACTCACCACCCTCGGTGAGAAACAATTGCTCCTCCTCTCTGTCTCAAGTGGGTGACCCCTTATCCCTCCGGGTCGCTGAGGTTCTGTATCAGGGCTTGGCCGCCTCCCGTCAGCCGCTGCGCCCTCTGGTTAGAACATAAGAACATAAGAAATAGGAGCGGGAGTAGGCCATTCGGCCCTTCGAGCCTGCTCCGCCATTCGATTTCCAGGAGCGCCCTGCTTCCCTCTTGGGGCGCTACCGATGAATTTCGCCACGGGGGCGCTGGTCTCCTTACCTAAGGAAGGATATACTTGCTAAAAGTAGCGCCCCAGCGAAATTAGCGCCCCAAGGGGGGCGAGACTCAATTTTCCCCCGAAATCTGTGTCCCCTAGTCCTTGTACCATCAACTAGTGGGAACAGCCTTTCCCCGTCTAGCCTATCCAAACCCGTCATAATCTTGTACACCTCTATCAAATCATCCCTCAACCTCCTTTGCTCTAATGGAAACAAATCCAGCTTCTCCAACCTGTCCTTGTAGCTAAGATACCCCATCCCCAGAACCATTCTGGTCAATCTCCTCTGCACCCTCTCAAGGGCCTTCACATCCTTCCTAAAGTGTGTGACCAGAACTGGACGCAATACTTCCAGTTGTGGCCTAACCAGCGCTAGGCTGTTCCCACTAGGTCCTGAAACTTTTTAACCAGCACTGGCTCCAGGTCCTTGGGACCACACTGGTGTCCGTGACGTGAGTTGGCTACCTCCTCCCAGAGCCGCCTGCAGGAAGGCCTTGGATGGCTCCCTGCCACGCGCCGGGAACAGTACAGCCCGCCTTCTTAGAACGGCCGCGGCCTCCAGTGCAGCATCATAGAATCATAGAAGATAGGAGCAGGAGTAGGCCATTCGGCCCCTCGAGCCTGCTCCGCCATTCAATGAGATCATGGCAGATCATCCAAATTCAGTACCCTGTCCCTGCTTTCTCCCCATATCCCTTGATCCCTTTAGCCTTAAGAAATATATCTAACTCATTCTTGAATATATTTAATGAATTGGCCTCTACTGCCTTCTGTGGCAGAGAATTCCACAGGTTCACCACTCTCTGGGTGAAGAAATTCCTCCTCATTTCTGTACTAAATGGCTTACCCCTTATCCTTAGACTGTGACCCCTGGTTCTGGACTCCCCCGCCATCGGGGACATCCTTCCTGCATCTAGTTTGTCCTGTCCTGTCAGAATTTTATAAGTTTCAATGAGATCCCCTCTCATTCTTCTAAACTCCAGCGAGTATAAGCCCAATCGACCCAATCTCTCTTCATACGTCATTCCTGCCATCCCAGGTATCAGTCTGGTAAATCTTCGCTGAACTCCCTCCATGGCAAGAACATCCTTCCTCAGATAAGGCGACCAAAACTGCACACAATACTCAAGGTGTGGTCTCACCAAGGCCCTGTACAACTGCAGCAGGACATCCTTGCTCCTGTACTCGAATCCTCTCGCTACGAAGGCCAACATACCATTTGCCTTCTTAACCGCCTGCTGCACCTGCATGCTTACCTTCAGCGACTGGTGCACAAGGACACCCAGGTCTCGTTGCACTTCCCCTTCTCCCAATCTATTGCCGTTCAGATAATAATCTGCCTTTCTGTTTTTGACACCAAAGTGGATAACCTCGCATTTATCCACATTATACAGCATCTGCCCACTCACCCAACCTTCGTGCTCGCTCACCTTGGTTACTGAGCCACGTCTTCAGCCAGACTGACAACGAGGCGCCGCTGCAACAAAGCACCTTCTTCTCCTCAGGCAGTCCCTGGGAACCGAGGATGACTCGCTTCCACACTAACAATGAGTTCTCAGCTGACTGAGGAGTCCAATGTGGGACCTACAGTCTCTGTCACAGGTGGGGCAGACGGTGGTTGAATGGGCCGGGTGGGTGGGGTGCTTGGGTTGACGTGCGCTCTTGCGCTCCTTGCGCTTGGCTTCCGCTTGCTCCCGGCGAAGAGACTCGAGGTGTTCGCCGCCTTCCCGGATGCTTCTCCTCCACTTTGTGCGGTCTTGGGGCCAGGGATTCCCAGGTGTCGGTGGGGACGTTGCACTTTTTCACGCAGGCTTTGAGGGTGTCCTTGAAGCGTTTCCTCTGCCCGTGTCGGAGTTCCAAGTAGAGCACTTGCTTTGGGAGTCTCGTATCGGGCATGCGGACAATGTGACCTGTCCATCGGAGCTGATCGAGCGTGGTCAAAGCTTCGATGCTGGGGCTGTTGGCCTGAGCGAGAACACTTGACGTCGGTGCGCCTATCCTGCCAAGGAAGCACCTACCCTTTCGGTAGTGTCGAGAGTCCTAAGTCAAACATTACTGGCCATTAGACTGCACCCGATATTGCCCCCCGCCCCCCGCCCCATGCCCCCTGCCCCATTGAGCGCTAAGCCAATCAGCAGCTGAGATCAGCATTCCAATCATTATAACGAGCTTTCAACGGCTGTAGGCAAATAGCGCTGGCCCTTGGCACCGCCCGTTTTCATGCCTAATCCAATCGCTAGGCCACGAGACAAGAGGGAGAGACAGAGAGAGAGTGAGAGGGAGTGAGAGAGAGAGCCTCTCTGTAGTGTGCGGTATATATTGGGGGAGAGTGTCAGGTGAGCCCGGGATTAACTGTGACGGCCCCCCTCCCGCCCCCCGCCCACTCCATGTACGAACATCCCGTCCGCACGCCCCATCAGGGTTCGTGGTCGACTAACGTGCTGCCAGGCTGAGGAACCGCACGAGGCCCCTGGGCTCTGTGCCAGAGTCTGAGGCGGCGCCTTCAGGGGAGGGAAGGAAGGAGGGGGGGAAGGTGGGCTGTAATTCCGATCAGATTGATTGAGATCTGGCCCAACTGATCCATCTGCTTCTTCTCTCTCTCTCTCTCTCTCTCTCCTGTCACCAGTTTTTCCTTCCGGAACCATCCGGCCCCGTACCGTGCGACAACGGGACAATCTTTCCGCGGCACTCAACGAGGCAGAGGGGACCTCCGAGGCTCAGCTTCTCTTCACCATCCCTGTGAGTAATGACGCCAACATCTGTGGCCTGTGCTTCTTCATATGTCCGTAACCAGGGCCCCCAAGCTGCATGGGAGTCTGACTAGGCCCCTGGTCTCAGATCTAACCAGGCCCCAGGCTCTGTGGGAGTCTGACTGGGCCCCTGGTCTCAGATCTAAGCAGGCCCCAGGCTCTGCGGGAGTCTGACTGGGCCCCTGGTCTCAGATCTAACCAGGCCCCAGGCTCTGTGAGAGTCTGACTGGGCCCCTAGCCTCAGATCTAATAGGTCCCAGGCTCTGCGGGAGTCTGACTGGGCCCCTAGTCGCAGATCTAACCAGGCCCCAGGCTCTGTGGGAGTCTGACTGGGCCCCTAGTCTCAGATCTAACCAGGCCCCAGGCTCTGTGGTAGTCTGACTAGGCCCCTGGTCTCAGATCTAACCAGGCCCCATGCTCCGTGGGAATCTGACTAGGCCCCTGGTCTCAGATCTAACCAGGCCTCAGACTGTGTGGGAGTCTGACTAGGCCCCTGGTTTCATTAAGTTTGCCAACTGTGGCTTGACGTATTCCTTGATGTTTCATTCCATGGCCTCTTGCCTCTAATCACCCTGTCCCCACACTCCTGCCATTGGTTGCCCGGCACGTCCATCCTGGCGGTGCCCCGCCTTCCCACGGCCGATTGTAAAGCAAACAGACTCTCCATTACTACATTGGATGATTCTTGACTGCCTAGTCAAATAGCCTTCCCCACCCCCTGCCAATGCCCGATCTCCAATATTTTTATAACTAATAATCAAGTGACCAAAGACATTTTTTTTTAAACACACATTTTTTGTTACCCTAATTATTTCTCTCCTGGGTTTTTGCTCGCAGCAAGTGTCCTGGAGATTAGTCTTTTATTCCTGGAGCCTCCAGGGCAACCCTGGAGGGTTGGCAACCCCAGGCCTCAGATATAACAGGGCCCAGGCCCTGTGGGAGTCTGACTAGGCCTCTGGCCTCAGAGCTAACAGAGCCCAGGCTCGTGGGAGTCTGACTAGGCCTCTGGCATCAGATCTAACCAGGCCTCAGCCCTGTGGGAGTCTGACTTGGCCTCTGGCCTCAGATCTAACCAGGCCCCAGCCCTGTGGGAGTCTGACTAGGCCTCTGGCCTCAGATCTAACCAGGCCCCAGCCCTGTGGGAGTCTGACTAGGCCTCTGGCCTCAGAGCTAACAGAGCCCAGGCCCTATGGGAGTCTAACTAGGCCTCTGGCCTCAGATCTAACCAGGCCCCAGCCCTGTGGGAGTCTGGCTAGGCCTCTGGTCTCAGATATAACAGAACCCAGGCTCGTGGGAGTCTGACTAGGCCTCTGGCCTCAGATCTAACCAGGCCCCAGCCCTGTGGGAGTCTGACTAGGCCTCTGGCCTCAGATCTAACAGGGCCCAGGCTCGTGGGAGTCTGACTGGGCCTCTGGTTTTTGGAGTTTAAACCATGAACTCACGATTCCCTGCTTCCTCTTCCCTCAGTATTACATGTACTGCTGCCTGCTGGGCCTGCTGTCCTGCTCCCTGTTTTTCCGCATGAACTTTGAACTGAAGATGATCTTACTGGTCCTGGCGCTGGTGATCTACAACGTCATCTTCCTCTACGTCCACTCCAGGATGTCCGACTACTACACGTGTTACCTCTACCCCAGTGCAAGCCTGGACGGGTAAGGAGCCGTTCCTCATTCATGGGCTTGGATCGTTGACATTCGATGCTGGAGGGGACCCAGGTGGTGGACCGGGCCTACTGAGCGGGACAGCCCCGGGGTGGGCAAGGGCAAGGGGGCCAACAACTGGAACTTGTGATTGGAAGCCGACCCCCCACCCTTTCATGTCACAAAACCATCACGAGCTCCTTTGCAGCAAGTAATAGTACAAGGGTTCGGGGAGTTGAGGGGCTGGGAGGGGCGGTGGATCCACAACCTGACCTTTCACCCTCTGGGACCAGAGGTTCACTCCGTATCTAGCCTGTGCTGTACCTGCACATGAGTGTGAACGACGGGTTAGAGGGGCCTCCCCAGATACAGGATTGTGAGAGAGGGGTTAGAGGGGCCTCCCCAGATACAGGAGTGTGAGAGAGGGGTTAGAGGGGCCTCCCCAGATACAGGAGTGTGAGAGAGGGGTTAGAGGGACTTCCCCAGATACAGGAGTGTGAGAGAGGGGCCTCCCCAGATACAGGAGTGTGAGAGAGGGGTTTAGAGGGGCCTCCCAGATACAGGATTGTGAGAGAGGGGTTAGAGGGACCTCCCCAGATACAGGAGTGTGAGAGAGGGGTTAGAGGGGCCTCCCCAGATACAGGAGTGTGAGAGAGGGGTTAGAGGGGTCTCCCCAGATACAGGAGTGTGAGAGAGGGGTTAGAGGGGCCTCCCCAGATACAGGAGTGTGAGAGAGGGGTTAGAGAGACCTCCCCAGATACAGGAGTGTGAGAGGCCCAGACAGGAGTGTGAGAGAGGGTAGAGGGCCTCCCCAGATACAGGAGTGTGAGAGAGGGGTTAGAGGGGCCTCCCCAGATACAGGAGTGTGAGAGAGGGGTTAGAGGGACCTCCCCAGATACAGGAGTGAGAGAGAGGGGTTAGAGGGACCTCCCCAGATACAGGAGTGTGAGAGAGGGGTTAGAGAGGCCTCCCCAGATACAGGAGTGTGAGAGAGGGGTTAGAGGGGCCTCCCCAGATACAGGAGTGTGAGAGAGGGGTTAGAGGGGCCTCCCCGATACAGGAGTGTGAGAGAGGGGTTAGAGGGGCCTCCCCAGATACAGGAGTGTGAGAGAGGGGTGAGAGGGACATCCCCAGATACAGGAGTATGAGAGAGGGGTTAGAGGGGCCTCCCCAGATACAGGAGTGTGAGAGAGGGGTTAGAGGGACCTCCCCAGATACAGGAGTGTGAGAGAGGGGTTAGAGGGACCTCCCCCGATACAGGAGTGTGAGAGAGGGGTTAGAGGGGCCTCCCCAGATACAGGAGTGTGTTAGAGGGGCCTCCCCAGATACAGGAGTGTGAGAGAGGGGGTTAGTGGGACCTCCCCAGATACAGGAGTGTGTGAGAGGGTTTAGAGGGACCTCCCCAGATACAGGAGTGTGAGAGAGGGGTTAGAGGGACCTCCCCAGATACAGGAGTGTGAGAGAGGGGTTAGAGGGACCTCCCCAGATACAGGAGTGTGAGAGAGGGGTTAGAGGGACCTCCCCAGATACAGGAGTGTGAGAGAGGCCTCCCCAGATACAGGAGTGTGAGAGAGGGGTTAGAGGGACCTCCCCAGATACAGGAGTGTGAGAGAGGGGGCTCCCCAGATACAGGAGCAACATTCAAGTCTAGGATAGTCTTGGGACTTTGTTGCTAATGGGGCACAAAGCAACTAGCGCCGGCGCGACGATGTTTGCGCCCCTCACGAAAGTGAGCAGACATTTTGCGACGGCGCTAAACAGTACCGCCACGATCTCCTGCGCCGGCAGATCGTGACGTCAGTTGAGCGTGCAACGCCCTGGTTGCGCCCTCGACCGGATAATGAGTGGCGCCCCCTGTCTTACCGCCTGCTGCTAGCAACGACAGGTTGAGGGGTGCGTTTTGCAGTCGGGAAGGGACTGGGGGTGCGCTATTTAAAGGCGACTGCTTCCTGACTTTTTTTGTCGCCGACATTTTTGCACCATGCATTCAGAGAGAGAGAGAGAGAGAGACTTCTGGAGAGATTCAACGCTGTGTGAAGGAGTTTTTGGGTACTGAGCAGCACTTTGCAGGTTCATTTTGATTTGACCTTCCTTGCATCGATTCAGAAGAGACTATGGGGGCTGCACTCTGAGCTCTTTCCCTGGTACTCTCCATTGTTCTTTCCAGCAGATTTGATGTACAGGTCTCTCCAGGCCGAGATTCAAGGCTGCAATGAGCAGGATGTGGATGGAGAGCAAGATCGACCCTCCCCTTTAAGAACTGGCCGGGGCCAGTGTGTCTGTGTTCCATTGCTGACTGACATTACATGAGCTTCGCCAGCGCTCTGAGGTAGCGCCTCGCTCCTCGGCGTTAGCGCCTTAAGAGAGATGTGTAGCGCCTGATTTAGCGCTCCAATCACCTCCAGGGGTGATAGAAGCCAAGTTTGCAGTCGCAGGCGATAATTTGCGCCAAGCGCTAAACTTTGCGACCGGCCGATAATCGCCCCCCAAACGGGGCGATACCGAATTTCTCCCCCTGAAGGTTTGTCGAGGGTGAAGGGAGCATTGATGGAGAGTTTTAGCAGTGGAGGAGATGGGGGAGCGCCATCGGGAGAAGCTAGCAGGGTCAATGTTGACGGCTGATGTACTTCCTGTTTCCTTCTGATGCGTTTCCTGTCAGCCATTGCCCTTTGTTTTCCAGTGGTCTTCGGCCGGGAGTGTTGAAGGATCCTAAGCTGATGGGGAGCATCTCATTCTTCATCTTTTTCTTCACCCTCCTCGTTCTGGCGAGACAGGTACGGGGACGCAACGAGAATTGGGTGGGGAATGGACGGTGGGTGGGCGGGGTTGATATCCGTGTGGGGAATGGGGGATCACATATTACATAGGATTGCATAGGAGATACGGCACAGAAAGAGGCCATTCGGCCCAACCAGTCCATGCTTCACTCGAGCCTCCTCCCGTCTTTCCTCATCTAAATCTATCAGCATCACCCTCTATTCCCTTTCCCCCTCATACGCTTGTCCAGCCTCCCCTTAAACGCATCGATACTATTCGCTTCAACCACTCCCTGTGGTAGCGAGTTCCACATTCTCACCACTCTTTGGGTAAAGAAGTTTCTCCTGAATTCCCTATTGGATTTCTTGGTGACTGTCTTATATTGATGGCCTCTAGTTATGCCCTTCCCCACAAGTAGAAACATTCTCTCTGTATCCACTCGATCAAAACCTTTCATCATTTTAAAGACCTCTATTAGGTCACCCCTCAGCCTTCTTTTTTCAAGAGAAAAGAGACCCAGCCTGTTCATCCTTTCCTGATATGTATACCCTCGCATTTCTGGTATCATCCTCGTAAATCTTCTCTGCACCCTCTCCAGTGCCTCTATATCCTTTTTATAATATGGCGACCAGAACTGTACGCAGTACTCCAAGTGTGGTCTAACCAAGGTTCGATACAGGTTTAGCATAACTTCACTACTTTTCAATTCTATCCCTCGAGAAATAAACCCTAGTGCTTTTTTTATGGCCTTGCTAACCTGTGTCGCAACTTTTAGTGATTTGTGTATTTGTACTCCGAGATCCCTTTGTTCCTCTGCCCCACCTCGACTCACACCCTCCAAGTGATAAGTGACCTCCCTATTCTTCCTACCAAAATGTAATACCTCACATTCATCTGTGTTGAATTTCATTTGCCAATTATTTGCCCATTCTGCAAGTTTATTAATGTCCCCCTGTAACTTGTTGCAATCCTCCTCAGTATTGACTGGCACTGTGAATAGCTGAAATAAAAAACAGAAAATGCTGGAAATACTCAGCAGGTCAGGCAGCATCTGTGGAGAGAGGAGCAGAGTCATCGGGCTGGATTTTGATACTGGGGCGGGTTGGGGTCGTGTTTTCCACCCGACGGCAATTGGATGTGGGAGATTGATGCGATTTTCACCTAATTGGGCAATTGAGTTCCAGCATGTGGGAACCCATGAACCAATTAGTGTTTTCAGTCTGAAAGTCGCCCCTGATGATGTCATCATTGCTGCTGCATTGAAGGTCCTCAGAGACTGCCTGGCCTTTGCTGTGAGAGGACCTGGATGCAAAATGAGCAGCAGCAGCCCTAAGTCTGCTCCCAGATATTTTTGCACCACCACTCCCAGATATGTCAGATATGTCGATAGATAGATAGATAGATAGATAGATCGATAGATATGTCGATAGATATGTCGATAGATAGATAGATAGATATGTCGATAGATATGTCGATAGGTAGATAGATAGATATGTCGATAGATATGTCGATATATATGTCGATAGATAGATAGATAGATAGATATGTCGATAGATAGATATGTCGATAGATATGTCGATAGATAGATAGATAGATATGTCGATAGATAGATATGTCGATAGATATGTCGATAGATAGATAGATAGATAGATATGTCGATAGATATGTCGATAGATATGTCGATAGATAGATAGATATGTCGATAGATAGATAGATAGATATGTCGATAGATAGATAGATATGTCGATAGATAGATAGATATGTCGATAGATAGATAGATATGTCGATAGATAGATAGATAGATAGATATGTCGATAGATATGTCGATAGATATGTAGATAGATAGATATGTCGATAGATAGATAGATATGTCGATAGATAGATTGATATATAGATAGATAGATAGATATGTCGATAGATAGATAGATAGATATGTCAATAGATAGATAGATAGATATGTCGATAGATAAATAGATAGATATGTCGATAGATATGTCGATAGATAGATAGATAGATAGATATGTCGATAGATAGATATGTCGATAGATAGATAGATAGATATGTCGATAGATAGATAGATATGTCGATAGATAGATAGATAGATAGATATGTCGATAGATAGATAGATAGATAGATATGTCGATAGATAGATAGATAGATATGTCGATAGATAGATAGATAGATAGATATGTCGATAGATAGATAGATAGATAGATAGATAGATAGATAGATAGATAGATAGATATCACATTCATGGTTCAGACCAGGCGTGCTTCATGTAAAAGAAGGGTTAAAATCACAAAGGCCTTTCAAAATCGCATTATACAGGCAATTCAGTGCTTGTTAAGGGCCTTCACAGCCTATCCCGCCTCTTAATTGCGCGGAGGTGGGATGGAGGCGGGCGCCAGTTTTCGCAATTTTAACCCCCCCCACGCCTCCAAACCCGCCTCCACGGGTCGATGAAAATCCAGCCCATCGGGTCAGGTCGATGACCCTTCGTCAGAACTGGAAAAAGTTGGAGATGAAACTGTGAATAGCCACCCTTTACCCCCTACTCTCTGTTTTCTGTCCTGAAGCCAGCCAGCAATCCATTCTGCTACTTGTCCCCACACTCCGCATTCTCTGACCTTGTTCATCAGTCTATCATGGGGTACCTTATCGAAGGCCTTATCAGGGGGCGGAACTGAACACTCACTGAAACGATCGATGCAATGTGCAGGGAGGCAAAACTAGATCTCGGGGGTGGGGGAGGTGGCTGGGGCTAGGGGGAACAGAGTAGGATCTTTGCCCCTCCCCACCTCACCATCCCCCAACCCTGCCTCAACTCACCTGAAGTGTATCGGGCCTCAGCCAGACCTGAGCACTTCCGGGGTCCGAGTCGGTTGAAGTGTGTCAGTGGGTCTCACACTCTCGCCTCTGAGTCAGAAGGGCGTGAGTTCGAGCTCCCCCCCCGCCACTCCAGAGACTCGAGCCTCATAATCCAGGGCCAACACTCCCGGTGCCCAGTACTGAGGGAGAGCGCTGCACCGTCGGAGGTGCCGTCTTTCGGATGAGACGTTAAACCGAGGAACCCCCGTCTGCCCTCTCAGGTGGATGTAGAAGATCCCATGGCCACTATTGGAAAAAGAGCAGGGAGAGTTCTCCCTGGAGTCTTGGCCCAATATTTATCCCTCAACCAACAGCACTAAAAACAGATGATCTGGTCCATTTATCACTTTACTGTTTGTGGGAGCTTGCTGTGTACAAATCGGCAGCCGCATTTCCAACATTACAACAGTGACTGCACTTCAAAAACTATTTCATTGGTTGTAAAGTGTTTGGGACATCCTGAGGTCGTGAAAGGCTCTATAGAAATGCAAGTCTTTCTATTTTTTGATGGAGAGACTCCCTCTTTAAAAGGGGTCCTGATGGAGAGACTCCCTCTTTAAAAGGGGTCCCTGATGGAGAGACTCCCTCTTTAAAAGGGATCCCTGATGGAGAGACTCCCTCTTTAAAAGGGGTCCCTGATGGAGAGACTCCCTCTTTAAAAGGGGTCCCTGACAGAGAGACTCCCTCTTTAAAAGGGGGTCCCTGATGGTGAGACTCCCTCTTCAAAAGGGGTCCCTGACGGAGAGACTCCCTCTTTAAAAGGGGTCCCTGATGGAGAGACTCCCTCTTTAAAAGGGGGTCCCTGATGGAGAGACTCCCTCTCTAAAAGGGGTCCCTGATGGAGAGACTCCCTCTTTAAAAGGGGTCCCTGATGGAGAGACTCCCTCTTTAAAAGGGGTCCTGATGGAGAGACTCCCTCTTTAAAAGTGGTCCCTGATGGAGAGACTCCCTCTTTAAAAGGGATCCCTGACGGAGAGACTCCCTCTTTAAAAGGGGTCCCTGACGGAGAGACTCCCTCTTTAAAAGGGGTCCCTGATGGAGAGACTCCCTCTTTAAAAGGGGTCCCTGACGGAGAGACTCCCTCTTTAAAAGGGGTCCCTGATGGAGAGACTCCCTCTTTAAAAGAGGTCCCTGATGGAGAGTCTCCCTCTTTAAAAGAGGTCCCTGATGGAGAGACTCCCTCTTTAAAAGAGGTCCCTGATGGAGAGACTCCCTCTTTAAAAGGGGTCCTGATGGAGAGACTCTCTCTTTAAAAGGGGTCCCTGACGGAGAGGTGCTGCCGAAGAAGCCTTGGCGAGTTGCTGCTGTGCATCTTGTAGATGGTACACTCTGCAGCCACGGTACGCCGGTGGTGGAGGGAGTGAATGTTTAAGGTGGTGGATGGGGTGCCAATCAAGCGGGATGCTTTGTCCTGGATGGTGTCGAGCTTCTTGAGTGTTGTTAGAGCTGCACTCATCCAGGCAAGTGGAGAGTATTCCATCACACTCCTTACTTGTGCCTTGTAGATGGTGGAAAGGTTTTGGGGAGTCAGGAGGTGAGACACTCGCCACAGAATACCCAGCCTCTGACCTGCTCTTGTTGGTATTTATGTGGCTGGTCCAGTTAAGTTTCTGGTCAATGGTGACCCCCCAGGATGTTGATGGTGGGGGATTCGGCGATGGTAATGCCGTTGAATGTCAAGGGGAGGTGGTTAGACGCTCTCTTGTTGGAGATAGTCATTGCCTGGCACTTGTGTGGCGCGAATGTTACCTGCCACTTATCAGCCCAAGCCTGAACGTCGTCCAGGCCTTGCTGCATGCAGGCACGGACTGCTTCATTATCTGAGGAGTTACGAATGGAACTGAACACTGTGCAGTCGTCAGCGAACATCCCCATTTCTGACCCTATGTTGGAGGGATGGTCATTGATGAAGCAGCTGAAGATGGTTGGGCCTAGGACACTGCCCTGAGGAACTCCTGCTGCGATGTCCTGGGGCTGTGATGATTGGCCTCCACAACCACATCCTTTGTGCTAGGTATGACTCCAGCCACTGGAGAGTTTTCCCCCTCTGATTCCCATTGACTTCAGTTTTACTCGGGCTCCTTGATGCCACACTCGGTCAAATGCTGCCTTGATGTCAAGGGCAGTCACTCTCACCTCACCTCCGGAATTGAGTATCCCTGATTTTAATTGCCCTACCATTGGTGGTCGTGCCTTCAGCTGCCGAGGCCTAAAGCTCTGGAATTCCCTCCCTAAACCTCTCCACCTCTCCGCCTCTCTCTCCTCCTTTAAGACGCCCCTTAAAACCTACCTCTTTGACCAAGCTTTTGGTCACCTGCCCTAATATCTCCTTTTGTGGCTCAGCGAAAAATTTTGATTGATAATCGCTCCTGTGAAGCGCCTTGGGACTTTTTACTACGTTAAAGGCGCTATATAAATACAAGCTGTTGATGTTGTTAGAATTTAGCTCTGTTGAGATTAAGCCAATCAGTAGCTTATCTCTAGTCTTTCAAATAATCAGGATCGACTGCAAACCACTTTGGTGGGTATATTGGCCCTGAAATTCGCCTCCCCGGCTTGCCGCGGGGGGTAAGGATCGCGCGCGCACTTACCTACCGCGCCTGCCGTTGACCTCTGGGCCCACGGGGACTTCAGCTCCTGGGCCTCCTGCAGCTGCCGGCGCGCAGTGCTTGCGTGTCCAGGGGCGCAGTTAGTGCGATGCGTCCCCTGTGATCACGTGGGCCATGGAGAGCCAATGGCAGCAGACCATCTTTCATTCATAGATTTGACAGGAAGACCTGTCAAATCTATGAATTGAAATCGGCCCCAAAACAACACCTAAACTTCAAATACATTTTTTTAAAACCCATCACATTTTTAAAATAACTATAAGTTAAATAAATTAACCACTTTAAACAAAAATTTAAATTTTTGAAAAAATTAAAATACTTTTTAACAGCGCTAAAAATAAACTTACCTTTCTTTAAAGTATCTAAAAAAGATAAACCTGTTGAATTTTTTTTTAAATTATAATTAATTAACCACTTACCTTGTTAAAAACGGGTCCTGCGCCTCCTTTTTAAAAGCGCAGCTTCTTCCATACTTACCTTCCCGGAGAAACCTGGAAAAAAAACCTACGTTTGCTGCGTGCGTGCAGCCTCTCCCGCGCACGCGGTTCACCTCTGAACCGCCCCCATCACCAGACCGGAAGTTCCGGTTTCCCGCGCATGCGCAGTGCATGCAGGAAACCGGCACTTCAGGAGGCCTTATGGGTGAGTACACAGCGCGTACTCACCCGGCAAGGGACGAATTTTTGGCCCATTGTGTTTGATCAGGGTTTAAGACGGAATATAACACGCTAGTTATACAGCAAAAACATACGACCGTGACAAGCAGTTGGTACCGGTCCCGATCGGACAGACGGCTGGCGTGCGCGAACAGTTCTCTGGCTTGCGGCCTCTCTTCCTCTCGTCCAGAACCTCCGAGTTGGTGAGCGTGGGATCACTCTCGAAAGAGCGTTCGACCAGCCCAACGTCTGCTTGGCTCTCCCCCTCCACCGTCTGTGTGGGCAAGCCCTCAGGGTGTTATTTTTATTCTCTTTTTGGGCCTAATTTTCGACAAGACCATTTAACCTATAGGGGTTCCCCATAAACCTCAGCACCCAATGGGGCGTCAAGTTCTTTGTCTCAATTCTTGGATGAAAGCTGTTCCCGAAAGGGGTCTCATGATCTCAGCCAGTTTGTCTTATTGATTAATCTTTCTGAAGCTTGGAACATAAGCAACAGGAGCAGGAGCAGGCCAATCGGCCTCCCGAGCCCGCTCCGCCATTCAATAAGATCATGGCCGATCCAATCTTGGCCTCACCCCCACTTTCCCGCTCTCTCCCCACACCCCTCGACTCCCTTGTAGTTCAAATGTCTGTCAATCTCCGCCTTGAATATATTCAATGACTCCGCCTCCACAGCTCTCTGAGGTAGAGAATTCCAAAGATTCACGACCCTCCGAGAGAAGAAATTCCTCCTCATCTCCATCTTAAATGGGCGACCCCTCATTCTGAAACTATGCCCCCTAGTTCTAGATTCCCCCACTAGGGGAAACATCCTCTCAGCATCCACCCTGTCAATCCCCCTCAGAATCTTAGATGTTTCAATAAGATCACCTCTCATTCTTCTAAACTCCAGTGAGTATAGGCCCAACCTGCTCAATCTTTCCTCATACGTCAACCTCTTCATCCCAGGAATCAACCTAGTGAACCTTCTCTGCACTGCCTCCAATGCAAGTCTATCCTTCCTTAAATAAGGAGACCAAAACTGTACGCAGTACTCCAGGTGCGGTCTCACCAGCGCCCTGTAAAGTTGCATCAAAACTTCCCTACTTTTATACTCCATCCCCCTTGCAATAAAGGCCTTCATTCCATTAGCCTTCCTAATGACTTGCTGTACCTGCAAGGTTCCTCCTTTGTAATTCGTGCCTTATCTCCCTGGTACAGTCAGTACTAGGCCTGGCCTTGTCCCCTTTCAATCATGAGGCCCAAGCCAGAGCTGTCCCACTTCAGCCGGTCGTTATCTCACTTTCATATAACAGACTGCTCCATCCTGAGATGGATAGATACATAGAAGATAGGAGCAGGAGTAGGCCATTCGGCCCCTCGAGCCTGCTCCGCCATTCAATGAGATCATGGCTGATCATCCAAATTCAGTACCCTGTCCCTGCCTTCTCCCCATATCCCTTGATCCCTTTAGCTTTAAGAAATATATCTAACTCCTTCTTGAATATATTTAATGAATTGGCCTCTACTGCCTTCTGTGGTAGAGAATTCCACAGGTTCACCACTCTCTGGGTGAAGAAATTCCTCCTCATCACAGTCCTAAATGGCTTACCCCTTATCCTTAGACTGTGACCCCTGGTTCTGGACTCCCCCGCCATCGGGAACATCCTTCCTGCATCTAGTCTGTCTAGTCCTGTTAGAATTTTATAAGTTTCAATGAGATCCCCTCTCATTCTTCTAAACTCCAGCGAGTATAAGCCCAATCGACCCAATCTCTCTTCATACGTCATTCCTGCCATCCCAGGTATCAGCCTGGTGAATCTTCGCTGCACTCCCTCCATGGCAAGAACATCCTTCCTCCGATACCGTTACTCCCCTAAATTCCTTTTATTCTCTGTCTTTCTATACTAATTAACTTTTAACTTTCTTCACAAGCAGTTTTGTTGAGCTAACTCCAATGCCTACCTCAGCATTACATCATGGTTATTCACAATAACAGAAGAAACGTTGGCATTGGGCCTTAGGTGGTCCAATTAGAGGTCCATAAACAAGGTTGAAATCCTATCTTGAAAACAGCAGAGTTAGCTTGGAAACAAGATTATTTGTGATGGTCACAGTACAGACTGCTATAGCATCCACAGGGAACCAAAACACAAGCACATCTAAGCATCTATCTAGTTATTCTAATTTCACACTGTTCGCGAACTTGGTGTCATATTTGACCCTGAAATGAGCTTCCGACCACATATCCGCAGCATAACAAAGACCGCTTATTTCCACCTCCGTAACATCGCCCGTCTCCGCCCTTGCCTCAGCTCATCCGCTGCTGAAACCCTCATCCATGCCTTTGTTACCTCCAGACTTGACTATTCCAACGCACTCCTGGCTG
Source organism: Squalus acanthias (assembly GCA_030390025.1). Taxonomy (NCBI): domain Eukaryota; kingdom Metazoa; phylum Chordata; class Chondrichthyes; order Squaliformes; family Squalidae; genus Squalus; species Squalus acanthias. Next base: position 332,209 of record JASTWF010000348.1, read on the forward strand.
GCCTCCCACATTCCACCCTACGTAAACTTGAGGTCATCCAAAACTCGGCTGCCCCGTGTCCTAAGTCGCACCAAGTCCCGTTCACCCATCACACCCTGTGCTCGCTGACCGACATTGGCTCCCGGTTAAGCAGCGCCTCGATTTCAAAATTCTCATCCTTGTTTTCAAATCCCTCCATGGCCTCGCCCCTCCCTATCTCTGTAACCTCCTCCAGCCCCACAACCCCGCCCCCCCCCCCCGAGATATCTGCGCTCTCTAATTCTGCCCTCTTGAGCATCCCTGATTATAATCGCTCAACCTTTGGTGGCCGTGCCTTCAGCTGCCTAGGCCCCAAGCTCTGGAATTCCCTCCCTAAACCTCTCTGCCTCGCTACCTGTCTTTCCTCCTTTAAGACACTCCTTAAAACCTACCTCTTTGACCAAGCTTTTGGTCACCTGCCCTAATTTATCCTTATGTGGATCGGTGTCAATTTTTTTGTCTTAAAACACTCCTGTGCAGCGCCTTGGGACGTTTTACTACGTTAAAGGCGCTATATAAATACAAGTTCTTGTTGTTGTCGTTGTATGAGTCTGAAGAGACTTTGGGGGGGAAATTCAGTTGGTGAGTGCCTCCCGTTAGTGCCTCCAGGGGGCGCTAGCGACTTAGCGCCCGAGCACGGTGATTTTGGCGGCGCTCGCGAAGTTGACCTGTCGCTTTGCGCTGGCGCTAAACACTACCGCCACGGTCTCCTGCGCCCGCAGATCGTGACGTCATGCGAGCGTGCAACGCCCTGGTCGCGCCCCAGACTGGAAATTGAGTCGCGCCCCCCTGCCTTAGTGCCTGCCGCGAGGAACGACAGGTAGAGGGGGGGACGTTTTCAAGTTGGGAAGGGGCTGGGGGGGAGGGGGTGGGGGGAGCGCTAAAGGCGGGCGCCTCCTGCTTTTTCTTCTCGGCAAAATCATCGGAACACGCAGGTTGAGAGGGAGAGAGATGTCTGGAGAGATTTAACGCTGTCCTGAGGAGTTTTGGTCCTCGGCACCGCTTTTGAGGTTCCTGAGCGCCCAGCTCTTTCCCTGGGCCCGTCCAGTAGTGCTTCCAACACAATTGCTTTCGAGGTCTCTCCAGGCCCAGCTTCAAGGCTGCAATGAGCAGGGTGCGGCTGGCCAGCAAGATGGGCCCTCCCCTTTAAGGAACTGGTCTGGCTTCCATGGTAGCTGACATCGCCTGAGCTTCGGTAGCATTCTGAGGTAGCGCCTCACTCCCCGACGTCAGCGCCTAGAGAGAGAGAGAGAGAGGTGTGTAGCGCCTGATTTAGCGCTCGAATCACCTCCAGGGGTGATAGAGGCGAATTTTGCAGTCGGAGGCGATAATTAGCGCCGGCCGCTAAACTTTGCGCCCGTCCGATATTAGCGCCCCAGAATGGGCGATGACCAATTTTTTCCCCCTTTTAATCTCCAGTTCCAATACCGTCATGCCAGCACAGATTGGCGTCACATTTTTGTTCGCATAACCATTGCTTTTTGCGGTATGTGTCAACGATCTTGACTTGAATATAGGGGGTATGATTCAGAAGTTTGCAGATGATACTAAAATCGGCCGTGTGGTTGATACTGAAGAAGGAAGCTGTAGACTGCAGGAAGATATCAATAAATTGGTCAGGTGGGCAGAACAGTGGCAAATGGAATTCAATCTGGAGAAGTGTGAGGTAATGCATTTGGGGAGGGCTAACAAGGCAAGGGAATACACATTAAATGGTAGGACACTGAGTGGTGTAGAGGAACAAAGGGACCTTGGAGTGCATGTCCACAGATCCCTGAAGGTAGCAGGCCAGGTAGATAAGGTGGTTAAGGAGGCATACGGAATGCTTGCCTTTATTAGCCGTGGCATAGAATACAAGAGCAGGGGGGTTATGCTTCAACTGTATAAAACACTAGTTAGGCCTCAGCTAGAGTACTGCGTGCAGTTCTGGTCACCACATTACAGGAAAGATGTGATTGCACTAGAGAGGGTACAGAGGAGATTTACAAGGATGTTGCCGGGAGTAGAGAATCTTAGCTATGAGGAAAGACTGGATAGGCTGGGTCTGTTTTCCTTGGAACAGAGGAGGCTGAGGGGAGACCTTATTGCGGTGTATAAAATTATGAGGGGCCTAGATAAAGTGGATAGAAAGGACCTATTTCCCTTAGCAGAGGGGTCAAAAACCAGGGGGCACAGATTTAAAGTAATTGGTGGATGGTTTAGAGGAGATTTGAGGGGAAATTTCTTCACCCAAAGGGTTGTGGGGGTCTGGAACTCACTGCCTGAAAGGGTGGTAGAGGCAGGAACCCTAACCACATTTAAAAAGAGGTCATGATGTGGAGATGCCGGCGTTGGACTGGGGTGGACAAAAATGAGAAGTCGCACAACACCAGGTTATAGTCCAACAGATTTATTTAATTTTACAAGCTTTCGGAGCTGTCGCTCCTTCGTCAGGTAAGTTAGCAATGAGAGAATCTCCCAGAATTCACAATTTAAACCCAGACAAAATCTATTCACATTATTCGCTACAACAAAGAGCACAGCCAAGACAATGAGATGTGTCCCAGGGGGTCCAACGTGTCAAACCACCTGCTGGCTGCATATCCTGTCAATTTGTGTTCTTGTGTTAGCCTTTTTAAAAAATAAAAAAAAAAACGGTTCATGTCACGATACAGAACGTGACTTGACATCATGGCCGGTCTTCCCAGGTGTTTTTTTTTTTTTTAAAAAGGCTAACACAAGAACACAAATTGACAGGATATGCAGCCAGCAGGTGGTTTGACACGTTGGACCCCCTGGGACACATCTCATTGTCTTGGCTGTGCTCTTTGTTGTAGCGAATAATGTGAATAGATTTTGTCTGGGTTTAAATTGTGAATTCTGAGAGATTCTCTCATTGCTAACTTACCTGACGAAGGAGCGACAGCTCCGAAAGCTTGTAAAATTAAATAAATCTGTTGGACTATAACCTGGTGTTGTGCGACTTCACATTTAAAAAGTACTTGGATGTGCACTTGGGATGCTGTAACCTGCAGGGCTACGGACCAAGAGCTGGGAAGTGGGATTAGGCTGGATGGCTCTTTGTTGGCCGGTGCGGACGCGATGGGCTGAAATGGCCTCCTTCCGTGCTGTAGCTTTCTATGATTCACTGATACATTTTGGACACCTCGGGGGGGGAAATTCGTTTGATTTGCGCCTCCCACTAGCGAAATTCAGCAGGAGGTTAGCGGCGGCGATGACCCTTAGCACCCCGGGGTGCTGTGCCTCCGGCGATGACGTCGTCGACGTGCGCAGCACCCCCCGGCCGCCATCTTCGGGAGCGTCCCCTGACTTACCGCAGATGCTATGTCCGACAGAGTCGGGGGTGCAGGGGGGGGGGGGGGAGGGGTACCTTTGGCCGGGGCGGCCATTTTTGATGCTGGCCGCCTGCCAGCCCCTGTTGCCATCCCCGGCCTCCTGTGCAGCCCTGCCCCGGTCTATCGCCAGCACTCCGATCCCTGGTGGCCCAGCTGGGCCCCGGGTCGCGCTGCGCTAGGCCCCTCTCCTTTTGATAAGGGGAGGAAGGCCTGCAGCACCTCTTGGGGTCGCTACCAGTGAATTTCTAAAAGTAACGCCCCGGGCGAAGTTAGCGGCCCAAACGGGGTCGCGACCCGATCTTGCCCCCCCCCCCCCCCCCCCCCCGATTTCGAACAGCTCCTTTTGTCCGTAACCTGGACCGAGGCTGTAATGAGGACTGGAGTCGAGTGGGCCGAACCCCGAGGTATGACTCCAGCCAGGCCCTTACAGAGGCGCCCGCTCTAATCGCCTGTTTCTCCTCCTGCCACCGCCCTCCACAGAACGAGTACAGCTGCCGGCTGGACTTCCTCTGGAAGAAGAAGTTTCGACAGGAGCGGGAGAAGATTGAGACGATGGAGAACCTGAACCGGGTGCTGCTGGAGAACGTGCTGCCAGCTCACGTGGCCGTGCAGTTCATCGGGCAGAACCTCAAGAACGAGGTGAGCGCCCTCGGGTGGGTGGGGGTGGGGGGCAGGGGTGCCGGCACGGCGGGGTTTGGGGTGGAGTCGAAGCGGCAGCAGCCTCGGGGGGGTCCGTCCGGCTGATCCATCCGGGGTCGTGTCAGCGTGAGCGCGGGGTGTGGGGGGGGGGAGGGGATCGGCGTGAAATTGGAGACCGGAGGGAGTGTTGGTGTGGAGCTGGGAGGAGGGAGGAGGGGAGGGCGGTGTCAGAGTAGAGATCGGGGGGAGGGCGGGGAGGTGAGAGGGGAAGGGGGAGAGGGAGGAGGGGAGGGCGGTGTCAGAGTAGAGATCGGGGGAGGGCTGGGAGGTGAGAGGGGAAGGGGAGAGGGAGGAGGGGAGGGCGGTGTCAGAGTAGAGATCGGGGGGAGGTGAGAGGGGAAGGAGGAGGGGAGGGCGGTGTCAGAGTAGAGATTGGGGGGAGGGCGGGGAGGTGAGAGGGGAAGGGGAGAGGGAAGAGGGGAGGGCGGTGTCAGAGTAGAGATCGGGGGAGGTGAGAGGGGAAGGGGGAGAGGGAGGAGGGGAGGGCGGTGTCAGAGTAGAGATCGGGGGGAGGTGAGAGGGGAAGGAGGAGGGGAGGGCGGTGTCAAGAGTAGAGATTGGGGGGAGGGCGGGGAGGTGAGAGGGGAAGGGGAGAGGGAAGAGGGGAGGGCGGTGTCAGAGTAGAGATCGGGGGGAGGTGAGAGGGGAAGGGGGAGAGGGAGGAGGGGAGGGCGGTGTCAGAGTAGAGATCGGGGGAGGTGAGAGGGGAAGGGGGAGAGGGAGGAGGGGAGGGCGGTGTCAGAGTAGAGATCGGGGGGAGGGCGGGGAGGTGAGAGGGGAAGGGGGAGAGGGAGGAGGGGAGGGCGGTGTCAGGGTAGAGATCGGGGGGAGGACGGGGAGGTGAGAGGGGAAGGGGGAGAGGGAGGAGGGGAGGGCGGTGTCAGAGTAGAGATCGGGGGGAGGGCGGGGAGGTGAGAGGGGAAGGGGAGCGGGAGGAGGGGAGGGCGGTGTCAGAGTAGAGATCGGGGGGAGGTGAGAGGGGAAGGGGGAGAGGGAGATGGGGAGGGCGGTGTCAGAGTAGAGATCGGGGGAGGTGAGAGGGGAAGGGGGAGAGGGAGGAGGGGAGGGCGGTGTCAGAGTAGAGATCGGGGGGAGGGCGGGGAGGTGAGAGGGGAAGGGGGAGAGGGAGGAGGGGAGGGCGGTGTCAGAGTAGAGATCGGGGGAGGGCTGGGAGGTGAGAGGGGAAGGGGAGAGGGAGGAGGGGAGGGCGGTGTCAGAGTAGAGATCGGGGGGAGGTGAGAGGGGAAGGAGGAGGGGAGGGCGGTGTCAGAGTAGAGATTGGGGGGAGGGCGGGGAGGTGAGAGGGGAAGGGGAGAGGGAAGAGGGGAGGGCGGTGTCAGAGTAGAGATCGGGGGAGGTGAGAGGGGAAGGGGGAGAGGGAGGAGGGGAGGGCGGTGTCAGAGTAGAGATCGGGGGAGGTGAGAGGGGAAGGGGGAGAGGGAGGAGGGGAGGGCGGTGTCAGAGTAGAGATCGGGGGGAGGGCGGGGAGGTGAGAGGGGAAGGGGGAGAGGGAGGAGGGGAGGGCGGTGTCAGGGTAGAGATCGGGGGGAGGACGGGGAGGTGAGAGGGGAAGGGGGAGAGGGAGGAGGGGAGGGCGGTGTCAGAGTAGAGATCGGGGGGAGGGCGGGGAGGTGAGAGGGGAAGGGGAGCGGGAGGAGGGGAGGGCGGTGTCAGAGTAGAGATCGGGGGGAGGTGAGAGGGGAAGGGGGAGAGGGAGGAGGGGAGGGCGGTGTCAGAGTAGAGATCGGGGGAGGTGAGAGGGGAAGGGGGAGAGGGAGGAGGGGAGGGCGGTGTCAGAGTAGAGATCGGGGGGAGGGCGGGGAGGTGAGAGGGGAAGGGGGAGAGGGAGGAGGGGAGGGCGGTGTCAGGGTAGAGATCGGGGGGAGGACGGGGAGGTGAGAGGGGAAGGGGGAGAGGGAGGAGGGGAGGGCGGTGTCAGAGTAGAGATCGGGGGGAGGTGAGAGGGGAAGGGGGAGAGGGAGGAGGGGAGGGCGGTGTCAGAGTAGAGATCGGGGGGAGATGAGAGGGGAAGGGGGAGAGGGAGGAGGGGAGGGCGGTGTCAGAGTAGAGTTTGGGGGGGAGGGCGGGGAGGTGAGAGGGGAAGGGGCTGTCCCTGCGGGGAAGGGGATGGGAGGTTGGCGTGGAGATCGCAGGGGGATGGGAGGAGTGGGTGTTAGACCGGAGATCGGAGGGTCCGGGTGTGTGGGAGCGGGGATCGGAGGGGGAAGGGTGCATGACGGAGCGGGGAATCGGAGCGGGAGGGAGAGGAGAAAGGGTTGTCGGAGTGGAGATGGAAGAGGCGGGGGGGGGTGTCAGATTGGAGATCCGAAAGGGAGGGGGGGAGGGGGTGTCCGTGCGTGTCTCGGAGCGGGGGAGAGGGAGCGGAGATCGGGTGGAGGCGGAGCGGGGGGTGGGGTCAGGCACTGACCTTTCACCCTCTGGCGACTCGGGGTCAAATTCAGCCCCAGCCGAATGGGGATGAAGGTCCCCCCCTCTGTCTGATGAAGGGGGACTGGTGATGGGTCAGACACCCTCCCCCTTCTCCGCCCGCCTCACCTCCTGCGATCTCGCCCTCAGGACCTCTACCACCAGTCCTACGACTGCGTCTGCGTCATGTTTGCCTCCATCCCGGATTTCAAGGAGTTTTACTCGGAAACGGACGTCAACAGGGAAGGTCTGGAGTGCCTGCGGCTGCTGAACGAGATCATCGCCGATTTCGATGAGGTAAGGGATTCCCCCTGCGTTACCACAGTGACCACACCACAAAAGCACCTCATTGGCTGTAAGGCGCTTTGGGACGTCCTGAGGTGGTGAAAGGCAAGCTCGTTCTTTTTTTTCAGCCCCTAACCTTGTCGCACTTCCCCTGGATTTGGGGGAGAGGGCAGGCCTGCATTTAAATATCTTCGGCCTCAGTTGACAGCAACAACAACTTATATTTATATAACGCCTTTAAGGTAGTAAACCAAATCTGACACCGAGCCACATATTGGCCCAGAAATTAAAGAGTGAGTGTTCCCGCGGGAGTAAGGCTTCCCCGCGATATCTCACTCCGCGCCTACCTTTTTCCTCCGGGCCCACACCAACTTTAGTTTCAAGGCCGATCCCACATGCAGCTGTGCAGTGCTTGCGTGACCCAGAGACGCAATTAGTTCGTGCGAGCTCTGGGATCACGTGATTCAGTTAGAGCCAATGGCAGCACACCATCTTTCATTCATAGTTTTAACAGCAAGGGCTGTCAAAGCTATGAATCCTACACCCCCCCAAAAGAACAGCTAAACCGCAATTAAATTTTAAAAAAAAGCCATCACATTAATAAAATAAGTCTAGTTAAATAAGTTAACCACTTTAAACAAAAAATTAAATTTTTGAAAAAATTTAAAATCTTTTTAAAAGTTATAAAAATAAACTTACCTTTCTTTAAAGTCTCTAAAAAAGATAAACCTGTTGAAAAAAATTTAAAATAATACTTAATTAACTACTTACCTTGTTAAAAGAGGGTCTTACGCCTCCTTTCTTTATGTGTAAAATCTTCCATGCTTACCTGCGCGTTCAAAGCTGCAAAAATAACTAAGTGCACTGCGTGCGCACAGCCTGTAGCGCGCACGCGGTTCACTTAGGAACCGCCCCCTTTTGAATTCACGAAGTGCCGGTTTCCCGCGCATGCGCAGTGCATGCAGGAAACCGGCAATTGGAGACCTAAAACGCGAGAGTGCACAGTGCGTACTCTCGCGTATTAGGTCTAATTTTCGGGCCATTGAGTACAAAAGTAGAGAAGTTATGCTGAACCTTTATAAAGCGCTGGTTAGGCCACAACTGGAGTATTGCGTCCAGTTCTGGTCACCACACTTTAGGAAGGATGTGAAGGCCCTTGAGAGGGTGCAGAGGAGATTTACCAGAATTTGGTTCTGGGGATGGGGGATCTCAGCTACAAGGACAGGTTGGAGAAGCTGGATTTGTTTTCATCAGAGCAAAGGAGGTTGAGGGGTGATTTGATAGAGGTGTACAAGATTATGACAGGTTTGGATAGGCTAGACGGGGAAAGGCTGTTCCCACTAGTTGATGGTACAAGGACTAGGGGACACAGATTTAAGGTTTTGGGCAAGAGGTACAGGGGGGACGTGAGGGAAAACTTATTTACGCAGCGAGTGGCGAGGACCTGGAACTCGCTGCCGACGGAAGTGGTGGAAGCGGAGACACTCAATGTTTTCAAGGGGAGACTGGATAGGCACTTGAGGGAAATAAACTTGCAGGGCTACAGGGATAGAGCAGGGGAATGGGACTGACTGGATTGCTCTACAGAGAGCCAGCACGCACTCGATGGGCCGAATGGCCTCCTTCTGTGCCATTATGACTCTATACTTTTAGCGCCCCGAACAAATTAGCGCCCCCCCGCGGCCGAAATTGAGTGGTAGCACCCCAAGAGGGAGGCGGGGCGTTACTGGAAGCACCCCGCCTCCCTCTTGGGGCGCTGCGAGGGAATATCGCGGCACGTCGCGCTGCAGTATTGCAGGCCTTCCACCCCTTCTTAGAGGGGAGGGGCCTTGCGCAGCGCGACCCGGGGCCCAGCTGGGCCCCCGGGGATCGGGAGTGCCGGCAAAAGAGCCCGGGCTCATGGAGCGCAGCCGGCACTCCGCGGGGGCAGGGTGTTGCTCAGGAGGCCGGGGACGGCAACGGGGGCAGGTGCTGGCAAGCAGGCCAGCAACAAAAATGGCCGCCCGGCACCTCGCCTTTAATTAGCGCCGCCCCGACCGCAGGTCAGGCCCCCCCCCCAACCCCGTCGGACATAGCGTCCAGCGGTAAGTCAGGGGGCGCTCCCGAAGATCGCAGCCGAGGCGCGAGTGGGGCGCTGCGCACGGTGATGACGTCATCGCCGACGGCACAGCGCCGCAGGGCGCTAACGGTTACCGCCGCCGCTAGCCTTCCCGCTGAATTTCGCGGGAGGGGTGGGCGGCGCCGCGCCCGGGTGCTAGTTGCTTTGCACCCCGTCAGCGCCCTCTTAGGATACTAACGGGAGGCGCATAGCGACCGAATTTTTCCCCCTATGATTCTATATTCGGACAGGCTCAGTCAGAGAGGTAGGTTTTAAGGAGCGTCTTAAAGGAGGAGAGAGAGAGGGCTGGAGAGGTTTAGGGAGGGAATTCCAGAGCTTAGGGCCCAGGCAGCTGAAGGCACGGCCGCCAATGGTGGAGCGATTAAAATCGGGGGATGCGCAAGAGGCCGGAATTGGAGGAGCGCAGAGATCTCGAGGGGGTTGTTGGGGCTGACAGAGATAGGGAGGGAGGCGAGGCCGTGGAGGGATTTGAAAACAAGAATGAGAATTTTAAAATCGAGGCGCTGCTTAACCGGGAGCCAATGTAGGTCAGCGAGCACAGGGGTGATGGGCGAACGGGATTTGGTGCGAGCTCGGAGGTGGGCAGCAGCAGAGGAGGAGGGAGATGGAAGGAGGAATGTATCTGAGGTGCCCTGATCGTTAGTTTTTCAAATTTACATCTTCCCTGAGGCCCGGAGCCATGTTGGTAACCAGGACAATGCCTGTAGCCTTTTTTTTAACGTTAGCATCTGTGATTGGCGACTGATGTTCAGAGGTTGCGAGTGCCCCCTTCTTGAAGGGGCGCAACCAAGGAACTAAATTAACAAATTAAACTTAACAAGTCAAATTAAAATTGATGAAGCACGCCAGTCCCTCCGGTGCCCACTGGTTGCAGGAGGCCTCAAGCGTGCCGGTGGACACCAGGCTGCTCAGTCTCCAGGGACGCAAACCCACCCGCGGAAGAGAGTCAGGATGCCAGGCCGAACGTCCCCTCCTCGACCGCTGCGCTGCCTGGACCTGCGGTTGGCCACCTTGTCCAAGGCCCAGGAGCTCTCCTCCTCCTCCTCCGAGGTCCTCCGACGTCCCCTCCTCCGCGCCGGCTGACCAAAGATCAGGAGCGCGGGACTGGAGTGCAGCCAAGCATTGGAGGAGCAGCCCCTTCAGACCGCGGAAGAGGGGCTGCGACCTCTCGCGCTCAACCTGGGCGCGGAAGGCGGACTCCTCCGGGCCGCAGGAAAAGGAGTCCGTGAATCTGCTGTGCGCGACACTCCCCGCCCCAGATCCCCAACGGAAAAGGGGAGGGCTCCCGCGTAGAGACTGGGGACCCTCCCCGCCCCCCCCCGCCCCGGTCACCTCCAGACGGCAGGATAGTACGCCAGGGCACGTCCGGAGGACGATGAAGTGGAGCAGCCCGTGCAGGAAAAGCCCTCCGCGCAGAATGGAAAGGCAACGAAAGGGATTTCCGTGAGACGGCTGAAGTTGCGAGGCGCCGGCTCCCGAGGGAGGTTTCGGGGCCTGGCGCTGATGAGAAATTCCATCCAAACGGTGTGGAGGGGGGGGGAGGGGGGGTGCAGTTCGGACGGGATCGCCCCACACGCTTCGGATAACGCATGTAGCCCTTTTCAAATTTACGTCCACCCAAAGGGCCGGAGCCACGTTGGTTACCAGGGCAACGCAAGTGGGCCTTGTAAAATTGACGCCCTCCCTGAGGCCCAGTGCCATGCTGGTTACCAGGACAGCGCAAGTAGGCCTTGTAAAATTGACGCCCTCCCTGAGGCCCAGTGCCATGCTGGTTACCAGGACAACGCAAGTGGGCCTTGTAAAATTGACGCCCTCCCTGAGGCCCAGTGCCATGTTGGTTACCAGGGCAACACAGGCCAGGTGCCAAGAGCAGATATGGGTTGCATGAGATATAAAACCTCTCATTTAAGTAGCTTCAGAACAGACCCTCCCACTTAAGGGTGGGCATAATGTGTACCCGTCCCTACCGCCCTCAACATATTTTGACCGACAGGAAAGATGTGGCAGAGTTGGCCCTTGACATTCAACGGCATTACCATCGCCGAATCCCCCACCATCAACATCCTGGGGGGTTACCATTGGCCAGAAACTTAACTGGACCAGCCACATAAATACTGTGGCCACAAGAGCAGGTCAGAGGCTGGGTATTCTGCGGCAAGTGTCTCACCTCCTGACTCCCCAAAGCCTTTCCACCATCTACAAGGCACAAGTCAGGAGTGTGATGGAATACTCTCCACTTGCCTGGATGAGTGCAGCTCCAACAACACTCAAGAAGCTCGACACCATCCAGGACAAAGCAGCCCGCTTGATTGGCACCCCATCCACCACCTTAAACATTCACTCCCTCCACCACCGGCGTACCGTGGCTGCAGTGTGTACCATCTACAAGATGCACTGCAGCAACTCGCCAAGGCTTCTTCGGCAGCACCTCCCAAACCCGCGACCTCTCCACCTAGAAGGACGAGGGCAGCAGGCGCAGGGGAACACCACCACCTCCAAGTTCCCCTCCAAGTCACACACCATCCTGACTTAGAAATATATCAGCCGATCCTTCATCGTCGCTGGGTCAAAATCCTGGAACTCCCTACCTAACAGCACTGTGGAAGGACCTTCACCACACGGACTGCAGCGGTTCAAGAAGGCGGCTCACCACCACCTTCTCAAGGGCAACTAGGGATGGGCAATAAATGCTGGCCTTGCCAGCGACACCCACATCCCGTGAACGAATAAATAATTAAATAAATCCCGCCCAATTTTGCCCACACAACCGCACCCGCACCGCCCCCGCCCCCCCAGCCATAGTTTTGACATTGACTTAACAGAGGAGAGGGCGAGTTAAAGTACGTGTGGAAAGAAAATGCACTTTTTTCTAACGTAATCCGTTCCTCTTCTCTGCAGCTCCTCTCGAAACCCAAATTCAGCGGTGTGGAGAAGATCAAGACTATCGGCAGCACTTACATGGCAGCGTCAGGGCTGAATGCTGCTCTGGGACAGGAGGGCCCGCAGGTAATGTGGAGAGGGGCCGAAGGGGCTTTTCCCCGATGGTTGAGATTTATCCGTTTCCCCTTCCTCTAATGGGGCAGGTATGGTCCTCTCACTCTCTGGGACCTGGGATTGGGGGGCGGGGGGCGGGGGGGGCGTCAGTGGGTCAGACATTGACCTTTCACCCTCTGGGGACCCTGGGGTCAAATCACAGCCTCAGACAGAGGGGGATGAAGGTCTCCACTCTCTCTGATGTGGAGGTTTGGGTGGGGCCAGAGTTCACACCAGTTCTTTGGCACTTACTTCGCCTCAATGTGATGTGCAGCAAAAAATTTTTTATTGGTTCCTGAGATGGGGGCGCCGCTAGAATAGTCAGCGCTCCTTCATCCCACACGGACAGCAGGAAGAGCAGGGGTGGGGGTGGGGGGGGGGGGTGGAGGGGTTGGCAGAGGGTCAGCCACTGACCTTTCACCCTCTGGGTCCTGGTTTTAACCCTGACTGCATTCTGTAACATTTTTTGAAATTCTTCATGGGATGTGGGCGTCGCTGGCAAGGCCAGCATTTATTGCCCATCCCTAGTTGCCCTCGAGAAGGTGGTGGTGAGCCGCCTTCTTGAACTGCTGCAGTCCGTGTGGTGAAGGTACTCCCGCAGTGCTGTTAGGGAGGGAGTTCCAGGATTTTGACCCAGCGACGATGAAGGAACGGCCGATATATTTTTAAGTGGACATGAGTTTGAGTTCGGATCGGTCAAGGCCCTGTGGGTGGCGGAGCGGGCCCAGGGGCCGAGTGGCCTGGTCCTGCTCCTACTTCTTGTGTTCTTTAGAGTTGAGGTTGGATCAGATCAGCCATGATCTCATTGAATGGCGGAGCAGGCTCGAGGGGCCGATTGGTCTACTCCTGCTCCTATTTCTTATGTTCTTATGTTCTAAGTCAGGATGGTGTGTGACTCGGAGGGGAACTTGGAGGTGGTGGTGTTCCCATGCGCCTGCTGCCTTTGTCCTTCTAGGTGGAAGAGGTCGCGGGTTTGGGAGGTGCTGCCGAAGAAGCCTTGGCGAGTTGCTGCAGTGCATCTTGTAGATGGTACACCCTGCAGCCGCGGTGCGCCGGTGGTGGAGGGAGTGAATGTTTAAGGTGGTGGATGGGGTGCCAATCAAGCGGGCTGCTTTGTCCTGAACGGTGTCGAGCTTCTTGAGTGTTGTTGGAGCTGCACTCATCCAGGCAAGTGGAGAGTCTTCCATCACACTCCTGACTTGTGCCTTGTAGATGGTGGAAAGGCTTTGGAGAATTGCTAACTCGTGGAGGTTGCTGGTTATGTGGTTGACCCTGTTTTTGTCTCCTTGCTGCTGCCCCCCCCCCGCCTGCAGGACTCCGAGCGGAATTGCATGCACATTGGGGTGATGGTAGAGTTTGCGGTGGCAATGATGGGGAAGCTGGACTTCATCAACAAGCATTCGTTCAACAACTTCAAGCTCCGGATCGGTGAGTGACCCCTGACTGAGGGCGCGTTGACTTCCTGATTCCGAGACACACCGCCCCTTGATATTCCTCAACTTAGCAGTTGTTTTTTTCAGTGGAAGAAGGCATTCTATCCACACAAGGATGGTTGTGATGAGCTTCCGACCACACGTCCGCAGCAGAACTAAGACCGCCTATTTCCACCTCCGTAACATCGCCCGTCTCCGCCCCTGCCTCAGCTCATCCGCTGCTGAAACCCTCATCCATGCCTCTGTTACCTCTAACTTGACTATTCCAACGCACTCCTGGCTGGCCTCCCACGTTCCACCCTACCTTAACTTGAGGTCATCCAAAACTCGGCTGCCCGTGTCCTAACTCACACCAAGTCTCGTTCGCCCATCTCCCCTGTGCTCGCTGACCTACATTGGCTCCCGGTCCAGCAACGCCTCGAATTCAAAATTCTCATCCTTGTTTTCAAATCCCTCCATGGCCTCGCCCCTCCCTATCTCTGTAATCTCCTTCAGCTCCACATCCCCCCCGAGATATCTGCGCTCCTCCAATTCTGCCCTCCTGAACATCCCTGATTATAATCGCTCCACCATTGGTGGCCGTGCCTTCAGCTGCCTAGGCCCCAAGCTCTGGAATTCCCTGCCTAAACCTCTCCACCTCTCTTTCCTCCTTTAAGACGCTCCTTAAAACCTACCTCTTTGACCAAGCTTTTGGTCACCTGCCCCAATTTATCCTTATGTGGCTCGATGTCAAATTTTGTCTCATAATCAATCCTGTGAAGCGGCTTGGGACATTTTACCTACGTTAAAGGCGCTATATAAATGCAAATTGTTGTTGTTGTTGTTGTCACCCTCGCGGTTAATGGCTCACCCTTTCTTTGGTGCCAGGAATTAACCATGGGCCTGTCGTTGCCGGGGTGATTGGGGCACGGAAGCCGCAATATGATATTTGGGGCAACAGTGTTAACGTGGCCAGCAGAATGGACAGCACCGGGGTCCTGGGCAGAATACAGGTATGGAGCAACCAGATACCACCAGAGACACACTCAGTGACCATTCACCGGCAATGGACCCAACCCCTTCCCATTCACTCCCATTGTACACAATCACAATAGACCCAATCCCTTCCCATTCACTCCCATTGTACACAATCCCAGTGGACCCAAACCCTTCCCATTCACTCCCATTGTACACAATCCCAGTGGACCCAACCCCTTCTCATACACTCCCATTGTACACAATCCCAATGGACCCAACCCCTTCCCATTCACTCCCATTGTACACAATCCCAATGGACCCAACCCCTTCCCATTCGCTCCCATTGTACACAATCCCAATGGACCCAACCCCTTCCCATTCAATCCCACTGTACACAATCCCAATGGACCCAACCCCTTCCCATTCGCTCCCATTGTACACAATCCCAACAGACCCAACCCCTTCCCATTCGCTCCCATTGTACAAAATCCCAATGGACCCAACCCCTTCCCATTCACTCCTGTTATTTGTTGCTGATTGACTATAACCCAGTGCCCTCAATCCCTCTCTTGCCTGATACGTTAGGAGGAGGCCATTCAGCCCCTCGAGCCTGCTGCACCATTCCATTTCATCATGGCTGATCTGTATCTGTATCTTAATTCCATTTACGCACCTTGGTTCCGTATCCCTTACCCAACAAAATTATATCATGCTCGGTACTGAAAGCTCGAACTGACCCCCAAGCACCAACAGCCTTTTAAACATAGAACATAGAAGCATAGAAGATAGGAGCAGGAGTAGGCCATTCAGCCCCTCGAGCCTGCTCCGCCATTAATGAGATCATGGCTGATCATCCAAATTCAGTACCCTGTCCCTGCCTTCTCTCCCATATCCCTCGATCCCTTTAGCTTTAAGAAATATATCTAACTCCTTCTTGAATATATTTAATGAATTGGCCTCTACTACCTTCTGTGGTAGAGAATTCCACAGGTTCACCACTCTCTGGGTGAAGAAATTCCTCCTCATCTCAGTCCTAAATGGCTTACCCCTTATCCTTAGACTGTGACCTCTGGTTCTGGACTCCCCGACCATCGGGAACATCCTTCCTGCATCTAGTCTGTCTAGTCCTGTTAGAATTTTATAAGTTTCAATGAGATCCCCTCTCATTCTTCGAAACTCTAGCGAGTATAAGCCCAAACGGCCCAATCTCTCCTCATCCGTCATTCCTGCCATCCCAGGTATCAACCTGGTGAATCTTCGCTGCACTCTCTCCATGGCAAGAACATCCTTCCTCAGATAAGGCGACCAAAACTGCACACACTTTTGAGGGAGAGAGTTCCAGATTTCCATGACCCTTCTCATCCTTGTTTTCAAATCCCTCCGAGGCCACGCCCCTCCCTATCTCTGTAACCTCCTCCAGCCCCACAACCCCCCCCCCCCCCGCCGAGATATCTGCGCTCCTCTAATTCTGGCCTCTTGAGCATCCCTGATTATAATCGCTCAACCATTGGTGGCCGTGTCTTCAGCTGCCGAGGTCCTAAGCTCTGGAATTCCCTCCCTAAACCTCTCTCTCCTCCTTTAAGACGCTCCTTAAAACCAACCTCCTTGACCAAGCTTTCGTTAGAGTCCTAGGGGGAAAAATTCAGCTGCTTGCGCCTCCCGTTAGCGCCTTAAGAGGGCGCTAATGGGGCGTAAAGCAGCTAACGCCCGGGCGCAGTGCCGCCCACGCCTCCCGTAAAATTCAGCGGGAGGTTAGCGGCGGCGCCAGCCGGTAGCGCCCTGTGGCGCTGCGCCGCCGGCGATGACGTCATCGCTGTGCGCAGCACCCCGCTCGCGCTCCAGCCGCGATCTTCAGTCGCGCCCCCTGATTTACCACCAGACGCTATGTCCGACGGGTTCAGGGAGGCGTACGTGCGGCCGGGGCGGCGATATTTAAAGGGGAGGTGGCAGGCCGCCATTTTTGTTGCTGGCCGCCTGCCAGCACCTGCCCCCGTTGCTGTCCCCGGCCCCCGTGAAGCCCCCCCACCGTGAAGTGCCGGCTGCGCTCCAAGAGCCCGACACTTCTCTTGAGTGCCGGGCTCTTTTGCCGGCACTCCCGATCCCTGGGGGCCCAGCTGGGCCCCGGTTCGCGCTGCGCAGGGTCCCTCCCCTTTAAGAAGGGGAGGAAGGCCTGCAATACCGCGGCGCGACGTGCCCGCTGCGGCACGTAGCGCCAGGATATTCCCTCGCAGCGCCCCAAGAGGGATGCGGGGTGCTTCCAGTGGCGCCCCGCTTCCCTCTTGGGGCGCAACCACTGAAGTTCCGGCGCGGGGCCGCTAATTTTTTCGGGGCGCTAAAAGTCGCGCCCCGGCGAGGTTAGCGCCCCAAATGGGGCGCGACTCAATTTTTACCCCCTAGAGTCCTAGGGGGAAAAATTCAGCTGCTTGCACCTCCCGTTAGCGCCTTAAGAGGGCGCTAATGGGGCGTAAAGCAGCTAACGCCCGGGCGCAGCGCCGCCCACGCCTCCCGAAAAATTCAGCGGGAGGTTAGCGGCGGCGCCAGCCGGTAGCGCCCTGTGGCGCTGCGCCGCCGGCGATGACGTCATCGCCGTGCGCAGCACCCCGCTCGCGCTCCAGCCACGATCTTCAGTCGCACCCCCTGATTTACCGCCAGACGCTATGTCCGACGGGTTCAGGGAGGCGTACGTGCGGCCGGGGCGGCGATATTTAAAGGGGAGGTGGTAGGCGACCATTTTTGTTGCTGGCCGCCTGCCAGCACCTGCCCCCGGCCCCCGTGAAGCTCCCCACCGTGAAGTGCCGGCTGCGCTCCAAGAGCCCGGCACTTCTCTTGAGTGCCGGGCTCTTTTGCCGGCACTCCCGATCCCTGGGGGCCCAGCTGGGCCCCGGTTCGCGCTGCGCAGGGTCCCTCCCCTTTAAGAAGGGGAGGAAGGCCTGCAGTAGCGCCAGGATATTCACTCGCAGCGCCCCAAGAGGGATGCGCGGTGCTTCCAGTGGCGCCCCGCTTCCCTCTTGGGGCGCAACCACTGAAGTTCCGGCGCGGGGCCGCTAATTTTTTCGGGGCGCTAAAAGTCGCGCCCCGGCGAGGTTAGCGCCCCAAATGGGGCGCGACTCAATTTTTACCCCCTAGAGTTATACAGCACAGAAAGAGGCCCTTCGGCCCATCGTGTCCGCGCCGGCCATCAAGCCCTGTCTATTCTAATCCCATTTCCCAGCACTTGGTCCGTAGCCTTGTATGCTATGGCGTTTCAAGAACTCATCTAAATGCTTCTTGAATGTTGTGAGGGTTCCTGCCTCTACCGCCCTTTCAGGCAGTGAGTTCCAGATTCCAACCACCCTCTGGGTGAAAAAGTTTTTCCTCAAATACCCTCTAAACCTCCTGCCCCTTACCTTGAAACTATGCCCCCCTGGTTATTGACCCCTCTACTAAGGGGAAAAGTTCCTTTCTATCTACCCTATCTATGCCCCTCATAATTTTGTACACCTCAATCAGGTCCCCCCCCGCTCAGCCTTCTCTGCTCTAAGGAAAACAACCCCAGCCTGTCCAGTCTCTCTTCATAGCTGAAGCGCTCCAGCCCAGGTAACATCCTGGTGAATCTCCTCTGCACCCTCTCCAATGCAATCACATCCTTCTTATAGTGTGGCGACCAGAACTGCACACAGTATTCCAGCTGTGGCCTAACTAGCGTTTTGTACAGCTCCATCATAACCTCCCTGCTCTTAGATTCTATGCCTCGGCTAATGAAGGCAACATAACATGAGAACATAAGAAGTAGGAGCAGGAGTAGGCCATACGACCCTTCGGGCCTGCTCCGCCATTCAATAGGATCATGGCTGATCCGAACCTAGACTCACGTCCACTTCCCTGCCCGCTCCCCATAACCCTTCATTCCCTTATCAGCTAGGAAACTGTCTATCTCCGTTTTAAATTGATTTAATGTCGCAGCTTCCACAGCTCTCTGAGGCAGCAAATTCCATAGATTTACTGCCCTCTGAGTGAAGAAGTTTCTCCTCATCTCAGTTTTGAAACGGCAGCCCCTTATTCGAAGATTATGCCCCCTAGTTCTAGTCTCACCCATCAGTGGAAACATCCTCCCCGCCTCCACCCGATCAAGCCCCCTCACAATCTTACATGTTTCGATAAGATCGCCTCTCATTCTTCCGTATTCCAATGAGTAGAGGCCCAACCTGCTCAACCTTTCCTCATAAGTCAACCCCCTCATCTGCGGAATCAACCGAGTGAACCGTCTGCCTTCTTAACCGCCTTATCTACCTGTCCTGCTGCCTTCAGGGATCTGTGGACCTGCAGGCCAAGGTCCCAATGTTGTTGTGCACTCGCTCTAGCCGAGGCTCTGTTCTCTCTTTGTAGGTGACGGCAGAGACCAGCGAGATTCTGCGCAGGCTGGGCTACACCTGCCATCACCGTGGCGTGATCCAAGTGAAGGGCAAGGGAGAGCTGAGCACCTACTTTGTCTCCAACGACCTGGCGCGTTCCAGCTCCCAGGGGAACATGTTGAGCTGACGACATGCGGATACCGCCCCCGCCCCGACCGGGCCTGGTCCCGAGGTCGAAGGACCAAAACACCGCCCCACCACCCCCCCCACCGTGGCCGGAAGGGTTCGGAGAAGGAGGAGGACATTCTACCTCCGGGACTCCACTTTGCCGACGTCCTATCCGACCGGCGGGACAATCCACAGCACGCGGAAAGGATCCGACTTCAGCGAAGAGACTGCCGGGTGGTCGTCGTCTCCTTCTGCACACAGTTTACAGCAAGGCGCCTCGAGAAGTGTTCTTTTTTTTTTAGTCACTGACTGTCCTCCCTGTGTTTACTGAACCTTGTGTATTTAACGTGCGATATCGATCCCTGATCCTCAGGCCTCTGCCCGCTCAATTAGCAATTGGGACAGTGTAGAGGGAGCTTTACTCTGTATCTAACCCGTGCTGTACCTGCCCTGGGAGTGTTTGATGGGGCAGTGTAGAGGGAGCTTTACTCTGTATCTAACCCGTGCTGTACCTGCCCTGGGAGTGTTTGATGGGACAGTGTAGAGGGAGCTTTACTCTGTATCTAACCCATGCTGTACCTGCCCTGGGAGTGTTTGATGGGACAGTGTAGAGGGAGCTTTACTCTGTATCTAACCCGTGCTGTACCTGCCCTGGGAGTGTTTGATGGGACTGTGCAGAGGGAGCTTTACTCTGTATCTAACCCGTGCTGTACCTGCCCTGGGAGTGTTTGATGGGACAGTGTAGAGGAAGCTTTACTCTGTATCTAACCCGCGCTGTACCTGCCCTGGGAGTGTTTGATGGGACAGTGTAGAGGGAGCTTTACTGTGTATCTAACCCGTGCTGTACCTGCCCTGGGAGTGTTTGATGGGACAGTGTAGAGGGAGCTTTACTCTGTATCTAACCTGTGCTGTACCTGCCCTGGGAGTGTTTGATGGGACAGTGTAGAGGGAGCTTTACTCTGTATCTAACCCGTGCTGTACCTGCCCTGGGAGTGTTTGATGGGATAGTGTAGAGGGAGCTTTACTCTGTATCTAACCTGTGCTGTACCTGCCCTGGGAGTGTTTGATGGGACAGTGTAGAGGGAGCTTTACTATTTATGGGAGTGTTTGATGGTCATGATGCGGAGATGCCGGTGTTGGACTGGGGTGGACAAAATTGAGAGGTCGCACAACACCAGGTTATAGTCCAACAGTTTTATTTGCAATCACAAGCTTTCGGAGCTATCGATTGCTCCTTCCTCTGACTTCACCTGAGGAAGGAGCAATCGATAGCTCCGAAAGCTTGTGATTTCAAATAAAACTGTTGGACTATAACCTGGTGTTGTGCGACCTCTCAGTGTTTGATGGGACAGTGTAGAGGGAGATTTACTCTGTATCTAACCCGTGCTGTACCTGCCCTGGGAGTGTTTGATGGGACAGTGTAGAGGGAGCTTTACTCTGTATCCAACCCGTGCTGTACCTGCCCTGGGTGTGTTTGATGGGACAGTGCAGAGGGAGATTTACTCTGTATCTAACCCGTGCTGTACCTGCCCTGGGAGTGTTTGATGGGACAGTGTAGAGGGAGCTTTACTCTGTATCTAACCCGTGCTGTACCTGCCCTGGGAGTGTTTGATGGGACACTGTAGAGTGAACTTTACTCTGTATCTAACCCGTGCTGTATCTGCCCTGGGAGTGTTTGATGGGACAGTGTAGAGGGAGCTTTACTCTGTATCTAACCCGTGCTGTACCTGCCCTGGGAGTGTTTGCTGGGACAGTGTAGAGGGAGCTTTACTCTGTATCTAACCCGTGCTGTACCTGCCCTGGGAGTGTTTGATGGGACAGTGTAGAGGGAGCTTTACTCTGTATCTAACCCGTGCTGTACCTGCCCTGGGAGTCTTTGATGGGAGCGTTAAAAATGAAGAATTTCCAATTTAATTCTGACTGACATTATGATCATGTGCCCTCTCTGAGCACGTTGTAGGTCACAGTTTCGCTTAGTTTTCCCACCACCTCTGCTGAAACGAGGCATTGCAGGCTGCCTCCCGTGCTCTAAGCCAGACTACTGATAGTTTTAGATTGCCATTGTGTATTACGGTTGAATAAAAGAATTCCGTTTTGTTGACTCCCAGTTCCTGGTTTGTCCTCAGCTACCCTACCCAACCCTGTAGGCTCTGGGCGGGCTCGGGTACCACGGTAGGGATCTCCCTGCGATCTCTTACTCAAGGTGATATTCAGAGTCATAGGGCAGACTTTTCATTGAGCCGTGGAGGTGGGTTTGGAGACGGGACTGGACTGAAAATAGCTGAATCGGGGGTCCCGACCCCATCCTGCCCCCAACCCGCCTCCATGCCAGTTTCGCTGGAGGCGGGTACCCGACCTGTGCTGGGACCCGCCTCCCCGAGGCGGGAAGGGGATCAGTGGCAATAAACTGCCTGTTAACAGGTAGTTAACAGGCAGTTTGTTGCCTAATCCCTATTTTTAGCCCTGAAATGTGGGCTTCCCGACAGGCACCAACCACGCCGTTTCAGCGAGGCGGGCCGTGGGTCTGCAGGGGTTGGAGGGGTCGATATGTCCGGTGGGCAGGTGAGTGATGGGTGCATGTGTGCAGAGGTAAGTGTGTAAGGTAAGTGCAAAGTGTGGGAAAAAGTTTTACTTACCTTAACTTCCTCCTGCAGGTGTCAGCCCTTCAGGTCTCGGGAGTCAGAAATCTCACCGGCACAGAAAGCAGAATGGCCGTTGAGCTGTCAAAAGCTGCAGCCTCTGCTTTTTGTTCGGCAGAGATCTCTAAATCAGCCTGAGAGGAAGGAATTAACTTAGAGGACAGATTGTCAGTGTTTGACAGCTTCACAGAGCTGCCAAACACTGATATTTCATCTGTCAAAAGCTCTTGACAGATGAAATGTCAATCTGTGACGTCACCTGTTGCCGGGTGGCCCTTAATTGGCCTGCTGAGCCCGCTGGGCGGGCTCAACAAGGTCAATCAAGGGAAAATCGAATGGGTTGGCTACAACTCGATGGAGGCGGGACTACAACCCAAAAAGTGGGAGTCCCGCCTCCATCCCGTCCCCATTGACAAAATCCAGCCCATAGAGTCATAGAGTTATACAGCACAGAAAGAGGCCATTCGGCCCATCGTGTCCGCGCTGGCCATCAAGCCCTGTCTATTCTAATCCCATTTTCCAGCACTTGGTCTGTAGCCTTGTATGCTATGGCGTTTCAAGTGCTCATCTAAATGCTTTTTGAATGTTGTGAGGGTTCCTGCCTCTACCACCCTTTCAGGCAGTGAGTTCCAGATTCCAACCACCCTCTGGGTGAAAAAGTTTTTCCTCAAATCCCCTCTAAACCTCCTGCCCCTTACCTTCAAACTATGCCCCCTGGTTATTAACCCCTCTACTAAGGGGAAAAGTTCCTTTCTATCTACCCTATCTATGCCCCTCATAATTTTGTACACCTCAATCAGGTCCCCCCTCAGCCTTCTCTGCTCTAAGGAAAACAACCCCAGCCTGTCCAGCCTCTCTTCATAGCTGAAGTGCTCCAGCCCAGGTAACATCCAGGTGAATCTCCTCTGCACCCTCTCCAATGCAATCACATCCTTCCTATAGTGTGGCGACCAGAACCGCACACAGTATTCCAGCTGTGGCCTAACTAGCGTTTTGTACAGCTCCATCATAACCTCCCTGCTCTTATATTCTATGCCTCGGCTAATGAAGGCAAGTATCCCATATGCCTTTTTAACCACCTTATCTACCTGTCCTGCTGCCTTCAAGGATCTATGTACATGCACACCAAGGTCCCTCTGATTCTCTGTCCTTCCTCGGGTCCTACCATTCATTGTGTATTCCCTTGCCTTGTTAGTCCTCCCAAAATGCATCACCTCACACTTTTCAGGGTTAAATTCCATTTGCATTTCGATCGGGTGAGACGAACTATAAAATTCTTCAAGGGCTTGTCAGGCTAGATGCTGAGAGCCTGTTTTGCCTGGTTGGAGAGTCTGGTGCCAGAGGGGTCATAGTCTCAGGATAAGGAGTCCGAGATGAGGAGAAATTTCTTCCTTCAGAGGGTTGGTGAATCTTCAGAATTCTCTACCCCAGAGGGCTGTGGAGGCTCACTCGTGGTGTCAGCCAGTGGCTCAGTGGGTAGCACTCCTCGCCTCTGACTCAGAAGGTTGTGGGTTCAAGCCCCACCCCAGAGACTCGAGCACAAGAATCTAGGCTGACACTCCAGCGCAGTGCTGAGGGAGCGCTACACTGTCAGAAGTGCCGTCTTTCGGATGAGATGTTAAACTGAGGTCCCGTCTGCATTCTCAGGTGGATGTAAAAGATTCCATGGCACTATTTCGAAGAAGAGCAGGGGAGTTATCCTCGTGGTCCTGGGGCCAATTTATATCCCTTAACCAACATCACTAAAACAGATTATCTGGTCATTATCACATTGCTGTTTGTGGGAGCTTGCTGTGCGTAAATTGGCAGCCGCGGTTCCCACATTACAACAGTGACTACACTTCAAAAAGTACTTCATTGGCTGTAAAGCGCTTTGGGACATCCTGAGGTTGTGATAGGCGCTATATAAATGCAAGTCTTTCTTATATTCAAGATCAATAGATTCTTGGGCACCAAGGGATATGGGGATCGGGCGGGAAAGTGGAGTTGAGGTCGAAGATCAGCCATGATCTTATTGAATGGCGGAGCAGGCTCGAGGGGGCGTATGGCCTACTCCTGCTCCTATTTCTTATGTTCTTCAGTGGCGTTGAGAGGAGGCTCGGGTGGAGAATAAACACCGAGACAGACCATTTGGGCCGAAGGGCCTCTTTCTGTGCTGTCAGATTCGATGTCAATTCTTCAGGAGTGTCGCCGAGATATTCGACCTTGGGAGGGGGTCATCGCCCCCTGATCCCGCCCTCTCCCAATTCCACCCCGCCCCCGACACACTAATCGGGGGTGGGGGGAGTCACTGGATGGTGATCAGGAGCAGGCACCCTGGCTGAAATCTTTCTGCTCCTCAGTAAGCCAGGGGAGGCTGAGGAGCAGGGTTGTCGCCCCCCGCCCCCCCCCCACCAGCCCGCCTACCACGCCCTCCCCCCAACTTCGGCTGGGATCAGACCAGGATGACAAATTGGGCCCTTCCTGCTCTGTGTGGGGCTCAGTACCAATTGGAGGCCCCCTACCACCCTCCCCCAGGCTGGGATCAGCTCATTCAGCACAGACCGGGGTGGGGGTGGAACCTGGGCTCTCTCTGCTCTGTGTGTGGGGCTCAGTACTGTACAAGGGACAGAGAGGGCCGACAAAAATGATCCCAATTTTAACGGATTAGTAATGAGGAAAGATTGGGGAACAAGGTTCCAGATAGTGAAAGGTCAGTGTCTCACCCACATAGAGTCATCGAGTTACACAGCACAGAAAGAGGCCCTTCGGCCCATCGTGTCCGCGCCGCCCATCAAGCCCTGTCTATTCTAATCCCATTTTCCAGCACTTGGTCCGTAGCCTTGTATGCTATGGCGTTTCAAGTGCTCATCTAAATGCTTCTTGAATGTTGTGAGGGTTCCTGCCTCTACCACCCTTTCAGGCAGTGAGTTCCAGATTCCAACCACCCTCTGGGTGAAAAAGTTTTTCCTCAAATCCCCTCTAAACCTCCTGCCCCTTACCTTGAAACTATGCCCCCTGGTTATTGACCCCTCTACTAAGGGGAAAAGTTCCTTTCTATCTACCCTATCTATGCCCCTCATAATTTTGTACACCTCAATCAGGTCCCCCCATCAGCCTTCTCTGCTCTGAGGAAAACAAGCCCAGCCTGTCCAGTCTCTCTTCATAGCTGAAGCGCTCCAGCCCAGGTAACATCCTGGTGAATCTCCTCTGCACCCTCTCCAATGCAATCACATCCTTCCTATAGTGTGGCGACCAGAACTGCACACACTATTCCAGCTGTGGCCTAACTAGCGTTTTGTACAGCTCCATCACAACCTCCCTGCTCTTATATTCTATGTCTCGGCGAATGAAGGCAAGTATCCCGTATGCCTTTTTAATCACCTTATCTACCTGTCCTGCTGCCTTCATGGATCTGTGTACATGCACACCAAGGTCCCTCTGATCCTCTGTCCTGCCTAGGGTCCTACCATTCATTGCCAACACCAAGTCCCCCATCAGAGAGAGAGGAGGCCTTCACCCACTTTGACCTGGCTTTGACCCTAGGTCCCAGAGGATGAAAGGTCAGTGTCTGACCCCTCTGACCCCCACCCAGCCCCCCGCCCCCCAATCAGAGCGAGCAGTCCTTCATCTCCTCTGGGCTAGATTCGACCATAGTTCCTCGAATTTAAGGGACAGGAAGGGGAAAAGGTGATTAGAAGGCTGAAGGTGGTTGAGGGATGAAGCAGATCAGGAAAAAGGAAAGAAAGACTTACATTTATATAGCGCCTTTCATGACCAGCAGAGTCCCAAAGCGCTTTACAGCCAATGAAGTACTTTTTGAAGTGTAGTCGCCGTTGTAAAGTGGGAAACGCGGCAGCCAATTTGCGCACAGCAAGCTCCCACAAATAGCAATGTGATAATGCTCAGATAATCTGTTTTAGTGACGCTGATTGAGGGATAAATATTGGCCCCAGGACACCGGGGAGAACTCCCCCCTGCTCTTCTTCGAAATAGTGGCCGTGGGATCTTTTACGTCCACCTGAGAGAGAGCAGACGGGGCCTCGGTTTAACGTCTCATCCGAAAGACGGCACCTCTGACAGTGCAGCACTCCCTCAGCACGGGCGCCGCGAGTGTCAGCCTAGATTTTTGCGCTCAAGCCTCGGGAGTGGGACTTGAACCCACAACTTGTCTGACTCAGAAGCGAGGGTGCTAACCACTGAGCCAAGGCTGGCATCGTAGGAGCTGAAGCTGGTTATGGGGTGAAGGGTTATGGGGTGAAGGGTGAAGGGATGCAGATGTTATGGGGTGGAAAAATGCCTTAAACATTGACTCCTTCCACCACCGGCGTACCGTGGCTGCAGTGTGTACCATCTACAAGATGCACTGCAGCAACTCGCCAAGGCTTCTTCAACAGCACCTCCAAAACCCACAACCTCTACCACCTAGAAGGACGAGGGCATCAGGCGCATGGGAACACCACCACCTCCAAGTTCCTCCTCCAAGTCACACACCATCCTGACTTGGAAATATCTCATCCGTACATACGACTTAGGAGCAGGAGTAGTCCACTCGGCCCTTCGAGCCTGCTCCGCCATTCAATAAGATCATGGCTGATCTGATTACTCCACATTCTCGCCTACCCCCGATAACCTTTCACCCCCTTGCTTACCAAGAATCTATCTACCTCTGCCTTAAAAATATTCAAAGACTCCGCTTCCACCGCCCTCTGAGGAAGAGAGTTCCAAAGACTCGCGACCCTCTGAGAGAAAACATTTCTCCTCATCTCTGTCTTAAATGGGCGACCCCTTATTTTTAAACAGTGACCCCTAGTTCGAGATTCTCCCACAAGAGGAAACATCCTCTCCACATCCACCCTGTCCAGACCCCTCAGGATCTTACATGTTTCAATCAAGTCACCTCTTACTCTTCTAAACTCCAGCGGATACAAGCCTAACCTGTCCAACCTTTCCTCATAAGACAACCCGCCCATTCCAGGTATTAGTCTAGTAAACCTTCTCTGAGCTGCTTCCCACGCATTTACATCCTTCCTTAAATAAGGAGACCAATACTGTACTCAGTACTCCAGATGTGGTCTCACCAATGCCCTGTATAACTGAAGCATAACCTCCCTACTTTTGTATTCAATTCCCCTCGCAATAAACGATAACATTCTATTAGCTTTCCTAATTACTTGCTGTACCTGCATAGTAACCTTTTGTGATTCATGCACTAGGACACCCAGATCCCTCTGCATCTCAGAGCTCTGCAATCTCTCACCATTTAGAAAATATGCTTCTTTTTTATTCTTCCTGCCAAAATGGACAACTTCACATTTTCCCACATTATACTCCATTTGCCAGATCTTTGCCCGCTCACTTAACTTATCTATATCCCTTTGTAGCCTCCTTATGTCCTCTTCACAATTTACTTTCCTACCTATCTTTGTGTCATCAGCAAATTTAGCAACCACACCTTCGGTCCCTTCATACAAGTCATTTATATAAATTGTAAAAAGTTGAGGCCCCAGCACTGCTCCCTGTGGCACATCACTCGTTACATCTTGCCAATCAGAAAATGACCCATTTATGCCTACTCTCTGTTTCCTGTTAGCTAGCCAATCTTCTATCCATGCCAATATGTTACCCCCTACACCATGAGCTTTTATTTTCCGCAATAACCTTTGATGTGGCACCTTATCAAATGCCTTCTGGAACTCTAAGTACAGTACATCCACCGGTTCCCCTTTATCCACAGCACATGTTACTTCCTCAAAGAACTCCAATAAATTGGTTGAACATGATTTCCCTTGCACAAAACCATGTTGACTCTGGCTGACTACTTTGAACTTTTCTAAATGCCCTGCTATAACGTCTTTAATAATAGCTTCTGACATCTTCCCTATGATAGATGTTAAGCTAACTGGCCTGTAGTTTCCTGCTTTCTGCCTCCCTCCCTTTTTGAATAAAGGAGTTACATTCGCTATTTACCAATCTAAAGGAACCTTCCCCGAATCTAGGGAATTTTGGAAAATTAAAACCAACGCATCAACTATCTCACTAGCCACTTCTTTTAAGACCCTAGGATGAAGTCCATCTCGGCCGTTCCTTCATCGTCGCTGGGTCAAAATCCTGGAACTCCCTCCCCGACAGCACTGTGGGAGTACCTTCACCACACGGACTGCAGCGGTTCAAGAAGGCGGCTCACCACTACCTTCTCAAGGGCAACTAGGGATGGGCAACAAATGCTGGCCTTGCCAGTGTTGTCCACATCCCATGAACGAATAAATTTTAAAAAAGGGTTCTGGGGTGCAAATGTTTAGGGGTAAAGGTGGTCAGGGAGTGAAGGGGATTCGGGGGTGAAGGTGTTTAGGGGTTAAGGTGATGAAGGCACGCAGTCTGAGGTTTATGAAATATTCAATGTTAATGGGAGGGAGGCTCAGGGGGCGCACATCCAAACCAGTGGAAGGGGAAGCTAACACGAACTGAAGAAAGAATGTCCTCCCTTTAAGGAGGGCAAGGGAATACACTATAACTGGTAGGACACTGAGAAGTGCAGAGGATCAGAGGGACCTTGGAGTGCATGTCCACAGATCCCTGAAGGTAGCAGGACAGGTAGATAAGGTGGTTAAGAAGGCATACGGGATACTTGCCTTTATTAGCCGAGGCATAGAATATAAGTCGCACAACACCAGGTTATAGTCCAACAGTTTTATTTGACTGTTGGACTATAACCTGGTGTTGTGCGACCTCTCAATTTTGTCCACCCCAGTCCAACACCGGCATCTCCGCATCATAGAATATAAGAGCAGGGAGGTTATGCTAGAACTGTATAAAACACTAGCTAGGCCGCAGCTAGAGTACTGTGTGCAGTTCTGGTCACCACATTACAGGAAGGATGTGATTGCACTAGAGAGGGTGCAGAGGAGAATTACGAGGATGTTGCCTGGACTGGAGAATTTTAGCTATGAGGAAAGATTGGATAGGCTGGGGTAGTTTTCTTTGGAACAGAGGAAGCTGAGGGGAGATTTAATTGAGGTGTATAGAATTATGACGGGCCTAGATAGAGTGGATAGGAAGGAACTATTTCCCTTTGCAGAGGGGTCAATAACCAGGGGGCACAGATTTCAAATAATCGGTAGGAGGTTTAGTGGGGATTTGAGCAGAAATCTTTTCACCCAGAGGGTGGTGGGGGTCTGGAACTCACTGCCTGAAAGGGTGGTAGAGGCAGAAACCCTCATCACATTGAAAAAGTACTTGGATGTGCACTTGAAGTGCCGGAACCTACAGGGCTACCGACCAAGAGCTGGAAAGTGGGATTAGGCTGGATAGCTCTTTGTCGGCCGGCATGGAACATGGAATCCATTGCCACAGGGAATGCTTGAGGCAGAGGCCATTGCATCTCTTAAGGGAAAATTGGACAAATATTTGAATCAGATACAGGGCTATCGGAGAAAATGGAGAAGTGAGATTAGTTTGGTATCGATACAGGGCTATCGGGTTAGAATGGGGCAGTGGAATTTGTTTGGGATTTATACAGGATCTGTAACTCACTCCCGGGTATCTGTTATCCTATATATAAACCACCCGAACCCCTCGATTAGATTCCAGCCTGTAACTCACTCCCGGGTATCTGTTATTCTATATATAAACCACCCCGAACCGCTCGATCAGATTCCAGCCTGTAACTCACTCCCGGGTACCTGTTATTCTATATATAAACCACCCCGAACCCCTCGATTAGATTCCAGCCTGTAACTCACTCCCAGTTATCTGTTATTCTATATATAAACCACCCCGAACACCTCGATTAGATTCCAGCCTGTAACTCACTCCCGGGTATCTGTTATTCTATATATAAACCACCCGAACCCCTCGATTAGATTCCAGCCTGTAACTCACTCCCGGGTATCTGTTATTCTATATATAAACCACCCTGAACCCCTCGATTAGATTCCAGCCTGTAAATCACTCCCGGGGATCTGTTATTCTATATCTTCTCTCTTAGGCAGTCCCTCGGAACCGAGGATGACTTGCTTCCACATTAAAAATGAGTTCTCAGGTGACTGATGAGTCCAATGCGGGACCTACAGTCTCTGTCACAGGTGGGGCAGACGGTGGTTGAAGGGGTGGGTGGGTGGGGTGCTTAGGTTGACGTGCTCTCCTTGCACTGTTTGCGCTTGGCTTCCGCTTGCTCCCGGCGAAGAGGCTCGAGGTGTTCGGTGCCTTCCTGAATGCTTCTCCTCCACTTTGTGCGGTCTTGGGCCAGGGATTCCCAGGTGTCGGTGGGGATGTTGCACTTTTTCAAGGAGGCTTTGAGGGTGTCCTTGAAGCGTTTCCTCTGCCCACCTGGGGCTCTCTTGCCGTGCCGGAGCTCCGAGTAGAGCGCTTGTTTTGGGAGTCTCGTATCGGGCATGCGGACAATGTGACCCGTCCATCGGAGCTGATCGAGCATGGTCAAAGCTTCGATGCTGGGGATGTTGGCCTGAGCGAGAACACTGATGTTGGTGCGCCTATCCTGCCAATGGATTTGCAGGATCTTGCGGAGGCAGCGTTGGTGGTACCTCTCCAGTGCTTTGAGGTGCCTGCTGTACATGGTCCATGTCTCTGAGGCATACAGCAGGACGGGTATTACTACTGCTCTGTAGACCATGAGCTTAGTGCCAGGTTTGAGGTCCTGGTCTTCAAACACTCTCTTCCTCAGGCGACCGAAGGCTGCACTGGCACACATCGACGCCTGCCCTTGTTGACAGTAGGCTCCCGAGGTATGGAAAGTGGTCCACGTTGTCCAAGGCCTTGTCGTGGATTTTGATAATCGGGGGGCAGTACTGTGTGGCGGGAGCAGGTTGGTGGAGGACCTTTGTCTTACGGATGTTTAGTGTAAGGCCTATGCTCTCGTACGCTTCGGTGAAGGTGTTGACGATGGTTTGGAGTGCAACCTCCGAGTGAGTGCAGACGCAAGCGTCGTCTGCATACTGTAATTCGACGACAGAGGATGGGACGACCTTGGATCTGGACTGGAGGCGACGGAGGTTGAACAGTTTCCTGTTTGTTCTGTAAATTAGCTCCACTCCAGCAACCACCCGAACCCCTCGATTAGATTCCAGCCTGTAACTCACTCCCGGGTATCTGTTATTCTATATATAAACCACCCGAACCCCTCGATTAGATTCCAGCCTGTAACTCACTCCCAGGTATCTGTTATTCTATATATAAACCACCCCGAACCCCTCGATTAGATTCCAACCTGTAACTCACTCCCGGGTATCTGTTATTCTATATATAAACCACCCGAACCCCTCGATTAGATTCCAGCCTGTAACTCACTCCCGGGTATCTGTTATTCTATATATAAACCACCCCGAACCACTCGATTAGATTCCAACCTGTAACTCACTCCCGGGTATCTGTTATTCGATATATAAACCCCCCGAACCCCTCGATTAGATTCCAGCCTGTAACTCACTCCCGGGTATCTGTTATTCTATATATAAACCACCCGAACCCCTCGATTAGATTCCAGCCTGTAACTCACTCCCGGGTATCTGTTGTTCTATATATAAACCCCCCGAACCCCTCGATTAGATTCCAGTCTGTAACTTACTCCCAGGTATCTGTTGTTCTATATATAAACCACCCGAACCCCTCGATTAGATTCCAGCCTGTAACTCACTCCCGGGTATCTGTTATTCTATATATAAACCACCCGAACCCCTCGATTAGATTCCAGCCTGTAACTCACTCCCGGGTATCTGTTGTTCTATATATAAACCCCCCGAACCCCTCGATTAGATTCCAACCTGTAACTCACTCCCAGGTATCTGTTGTTCTATATATAAACCACCCGAACCCCTCGATTAGATTCCAGCCTGTAACTCACTCCCGGGTATCTGTTATTCTATATATAAACCACCCGAACCCCTCGATTAGATTCCAGCCTGTAACTCACTCCCGGGTATCTGTTGTTCTATATATAAACCCCCCGAACCCCTCGATTAGATTCCAGTCTGTAACTTACTCCCAGGTATCTGTTGTTCTATATATAAACCACCCGAACCCCTCGATTAGATTCCAGCCTGTAACTCACTCCCGGGTATCTGTTGTTCTATATATAAACCCCCCGAACCCCTCGATTAGATTCCAGCCTGTAACTCACTCCCGGGTATCTGTTATTCTATATATAAACCACCCCTCACCCCTCGATTAGATTCCAGCCTGTAACTCACTCCCGGGTATCTGTTATTCTATATATAAACCACCCGAACCCCTCGATTAGATTCCAGCCTGTAACTCACTCCCGGGTATCTGTTATTCTGTAGATAAAACCCCCGAACCACTCGATTAGATTCCAGCCTGTAACTCACTCTCGGGTATCTGTTATTCTATATATAAACCCCCCGAACCCCTCGATTAGATTCCAGCCTGTAACTCACTCTCGGGTATCTGTTATTCTATATATAAACCCCCCGAACCCCTCGATTAGATTCCAGCCTGTAACTCACTCCCGGGTATCTGTTATTCTATATATAAACCCCCCCGAACCCCTCGATTAGATTCCAGCCCGTAACTCACTCCCGGGTATCTGTTATTCTATATATAAACCACCCGAACCCCTCGATTAGATTCCAGCCTGTAACTCACTCCCGGGTATCTGTTATTCTATATATAAACCCCCCGAACCCCTCGATTAGATTCCAGCCTCTAAACACACTCGCTTGCAATTTCTGTTCGATTTACAATAAATGTTACATTGGAACATAAACGTAAGTCAGAAATTCTGCGGAGTTGATAAGCAAGACATTGCTAAGTGAAATGTACAGTCTGAGTGATAAACTCGGTGTACCTTTTAAAAGTCATTTTATGATTTGCCCGACAGTAAAGGCCTGCCCCTTTAAGGTATTTCCCCTGACCGGGTTCGGGGATTTCCAGTTGCAACATGACGGAATGGAAAAGGCCCCGCCCACCGCGCTGCCATTGGCCGGCGCGGACGGGAAGCCGGCCGCTGATTGGCGGCGGCCGCGTCAATCGAGATGTGGGGCGGGAGCCGGCCTCTTCCGGGTTTGCTGCCTAGGCCACGCCCCCCCACCCTCTGGCTGTAAAGTTCGGGCTCGGAAGTTTTCTGCCTTGCTGTTTGTGCTTCCCTATTGAGAGATGTCTGCGGATCAGAGTGGGGAGTAGGCAGCTGGGGTGGAGTGGGAGTGTGGGCAAGCACCCCCACGGTAAGTGGGTAAAGGCGAAGAGGGTACCAGGCTACCCAGCCTGCTTCGAAGTCCAGGGATCCAGGCACCCAGGAGGGACAGGGTTCAGGGCGAGGGCGACAGACTCCCAGTCCCTCCACCTCCTCGTACCCCTACATCAGCTAACAGAGGCCTGAGCAGGTAACGTTGACAGTCTCCGGTTCTCCTTCTCTTTCTCCTCCTCTCCTATCTCTTGCTGGGTTGGTGCTGGTGCGGAAAGGGTACGACTTCTGCTGGACTCACCCCCACCCTTCTGCGGCGTGATGTGTGTGTGCTGGGGGTGGCGGTGAAAGGGGGCAGGGTGGATAGGCCTGAGGGTATCGAAGCGGGGGCTCGTCCTGATTCCGTGGTTCCTAATCCAGCCAGAGCTCCAGGACCCCAGCTATTCACAATATACATTAATGATCTAGATAAGGGAACTAAATGTAATATCTCCAAGTTTGCAGATGACACAAAGCTGGGTGGGAGTGTGTGCTGCGAGGAGGATACCGAGAAACTCCAGGATGATTTGGACAGGTTGGGTGAGTGGGCAGAAGCGTGGCAGAGGCAATATAACGTGGATAAATGCGAGGTTATCCACTTTGGTGTCAAAAACAGAAAGGCAGACTATTATCTGAATGGCAATAGATTGGGAGAAGGGGAAGTGCAACGAGACCTGGGTGTCCTTGTGCACCAGTCGCTGAAGGTAAGCATGCAGGTGCAGCAGGCGGTGAAGAAGGCAAATGGTATGTTGGCCTTCATAGCGAAAGGGTTTGAGTATAGGAGCAAGGATGTCCTGCTGCAGTTGTACAGGGCCTTGGTGAGACCACACCTTGAGTACTGTGTGCAGTTTTGGTCGCCTTATCTGAGGAAGGATGTTCTTGCCATGGAGGGAGTTCAGCGAAGATTCACAAGGCTGATACCTGGGATGGCAGAATCACACAGAATCCCCACAGTGCAGATAGAGGCCATTTCGGCCCATCGAGCCTGGACCGACACATATCCCACCCTATCCCCATAACCCCACGTATTTAATCCCCCCCTAACACTAAGGGTCAATTTATCATAGCCAAATCAACCTAACCCGCACATCTTTGGACTGTGGGAGGAAACCGGAGCACCCGGAGGAAACCCATGCAGACACGGGGAGAATGTGCAAACTCCACACAGACAGTCACCCGAGGCCGGATTCGAACCCGGGTCTCTGGCGCTGTGGCAGGAATGACATATGAGGAGAGATTGGGTCGATTGGGCTTATACTCGCTGGAGTATAGAAGAATGAGAGGGGATCTCATCGAAACATATAAAATTCTGACAGGTCTGGACAACCTAGATGCAGGAAGAATGTTCCCGATGGTCGGAGAGTCCAGAACCAGGGGTCATAATCTAAGGATAAGGGGTAAGCCATTTAGGACAGAAATGAGGAAGAATTTCTTCACCCAGAGAGTGGTGAACCTGTGGAATTCTCCACCACAGAAGGCAGTTGAGGCCAAGTCAGTAAATATATTCAAGAAGGAGTTAGATATATTTCTTAAAGCTATAGGGATCAAGGGATTTGGGGAGAAGGCAGGGACAGGGTACTGAGTTTGGATGATCAGCCATGATCTCATCGAATGGCGGAGCAGGCTCGAGGGGCCGAATGGCCCACTCCTGCTCCTATCTTCTATGTTTCTATGTGGCACGGACCAGGGAGAGCGCAGGTTCCATCGCTTTTCCCCCCCCCCACCGGGCAGTCGGGGAGGGCTACAATTGGCCTCAGAAGCCCTTGGGTTGGAGAGGGGGGGCGGTAAAATCAAGGATCATACAACAGCAACGGCAACGTAGTAAAACATCTCGAGGCGCTTCACAGGAGCGATTAGCAAACAAAATTAGACACCGAGCCACATGAGAAGATATTCGGACCGGTGACCAAAAGCTCGGGCAAAGAGAGAGGTTTTAAGGAGCGTCTTAAAGGAGGGGGGGAGAGGTATAGGGAGGGAATTCCAGAGCTTAGGGCCCAGGCAGCTGAAGCCACGGCCGCCAATGGTGGAGCGATTAAAACCGGGGATGCGCAAGAGGCCAGAATTGGAGGAGCGCAGAGATCTCGGAGGGGTTGTAGGGGCTGGAGGAGGTTACAGAGATAGGGAGGGGGGCGAGGCCATGGTGGGATTGAGGATGAGAATTTTAAAATCGAGGCGCTGCTTAACCGGGAGCCAATGTAAAGTCGATACCAGAATTGAGAGGTTGTAACGATCAGGAAAGACTGAACAGGCCGGGGCTCTTTTCTCTTGAAAAGAGAAGGCTGAGGGGTGACCTGATCGAGGTCTTTAAGATTATGAAGGGATTTGCTAGGATAGCTGCAGAGAAAATGTTTCCACCTGTGAGGGAGACCAAAACTAGGGGCTGTAAACATAAGATGGTCACGAATAAATCCAATGGGGAATTCAGGAGAAACTTCTTTACCCAGAGAGTGGTGAGAATGTGGAACTCGCTACCACAGGGAGTGGTTGAGGCGAATATCGTAGATGTGTTTAAGGGGAAGCTGGATAAACACAGAAGGGAGAAAGGAATAGGAGGTTATGTTGATGGGGTGAGATGAAGAAGTGGTGGGGAGAAGCCTGGTGTGGAGCATAAACACCAGCATAGGCCTGTTGGGCCGAATGGCCTGTTTCTGT
The DNA here is from genome assembly GCA_030390025.1 of Squalus acanthias. Classification (NCBI taxonomy): domain Eukaryota; kingdom Metazoa; phylum Chordata; class Chondrichthyes; order Squaliformes; family Squalidae; genus Squalus; species Squalus acanthias. Next base: position 367,481 of record JASTWF010000348.1, read on the forward strand.
GCTGTGAATTCGATGTAATTCAGTGACTTCTGCTGGGCAGATCGTGGGGGGGAGCGGGGGTGGTCAGGTGAGGCCAGCATCCTCTTCATGGTCCAATATCTTCCCCGCACTCACTGTCTGGGTTGGGACGCGAGGAAAGGGGCCGGTTGGGCGAGGTACTGGAGGGTGGCGGCGGAGCAAGGGAGGGAGGAATGGAGGAGGAGGGTTGTCGGGCTGGAGAAGGTTACAGAGATGGGAGGGAAGGGGGCAGAGGGGAGGGAAGGGGGCAGAGGAGGGAAGGGGGCAGAGGAGGGAAGGGGGCAGAGGAGGGAAGGGGGCAGAGGAGGGAAGGGGGCAGAGGAGGGAAGGGGGCAGAGGGGAGGGAAGGGGGCAGAGGGAGGGAAGGGGGCGGAGGGAAGGGAAGAGG